>WOGN01005071.1:0-13528 GCA_015342105.1 Leptinotarsa texana | reverse complement strand
TTTTTATTTCAAGATAAAGCAGTGGCGTAGTATTTTTTTCGACAAAAATATACATTTCAAAACTCATACGTACGCCACTGGCAGTGAAAATTAAGAAAATTGTACATCATAAAATGCGTCTTGAGGAATCGGGGTGCATATGTACCAAATATGCCAAAGATGTCTACAAAATTATCTCAGTTATTATTAAAAAACTGATTATTTTTGAAAACTTTTCCACCCTGTATCTCAATAGTTAAGGCGTTTAGGACATACGTCCATAGGAAGTTTTTTTCTTAAAATGGGTCTAAGAATTGCCTCCTTAAATATTAGAATGTGTTTAAGGAACACCCTGCATATAAGAATCTACATCTGAAGTTTGGTTTCGAGGGAAACAAACTATGTATTACAAGCAACATCAGATTTGACCAAATTTCTCAACTGTATAAAATAGTCAAAAACAAACATTATGAACGCAAGACGCGATGTGATATAGGATTACGAAAACCTTCAGATGTTTTTCTGATAAAATCATTGGAAAAAACAATATACGACTGTTAAAAAATCATTGAGATTCCTACAGCTGAATTCACAAGGAATAAATTGAATACTTCCGGCCATAACATGAGCTGCTGTGACAAAACTCTTCAGAATTGGGTAGACTAGGATTTAGATTTAAAATAATAAACAAACGTCAAGCAGTTATAGAAAATGAAGAATAGTGGAATTGCGTAACAAATACTTAGAACAAACAACTAAATAAAGACAAGAATAACGGCAACTTTTCTATTTCGACGAAACTTGGTATAACACAAACGAGACAGTTACGAAAGGGTGGACTAATGGTTCGAGAATGTGTACGCCTAACATGCCTGCAAACAAAGAATCGCGACTAATCATTGTGCATTGAGGAAGAAGTAAAGAATGGGTGCCGAATTCTCTGGAATTATGTGGAAAAAACTTGAGGAGTGCAATGTTGACTATCATACGAACATGGATGCGACGAATTTGGATGCGAATAGTGTAATAGTTCTTGACAACGCTTATTATTATTCGCGACAGCTCATCAAAGTACCGAATAAAAATTTGAGGAATGATGAAATACAAAATTTTTCAATAGATAAGAATTTGTATTTTGAAGATTACTATATGAAAAACCTACCACTTGAAGTTTCACAGACAAAAACATTTCAAAAATTGTATGCCCTTGAGATTATTGCTGAAAAGTATGAAACACACCATAGTGAAACTGAAAATTGAAACTAAGCATCAGGCGTAAAAATAAATTTTCAAAATTTGATAAGAAGATAATAGATCTAATGAACCTTTTTCGTGAAGTACGAAAAATCACTCACTATCAGCGCTAGTAGTTCAGTAGGGACAAACACTGCTTAATCCTCATATAAACATAATGTTTTTAACAGAAGAAGTTGTTCCTAGAGCTAAACTGAAATTTGAAACCGTTGAGGATAACAATGTTGTAACATTAAAACGTGGCTTGCATGCCGTAATTTAAAAGTAACTGGAAAAAAAGTGAATTAATAGACAGGTTAGTATACAGACTCTAGTAAAAGAGTAGCAGTAGATTCAAACTGTAATAAAAGAAATTTTAAATAATTATGAATTTCAGATTTATTTCCGAGTGAAATATGAATCAAGTATATATGATAATGAAGTAAATTTAATTAAATATAATAAATGAATATAATTTAATAAACGATTGAAGCTATATCTCATTCTAATCAATGGTACTTAACTATAAAAAATTTACTATTCAATTCATGTTTAGACCATACATGTGAATATTTATTTAGTTTTTGCACTGTAAAATCCACTCTCTTCGAAGCATGTATCCATTTCTTACATCTAACTTCATTAATATGAGGTTTTATAAATGGTGTAAAAAAATGTTTTCTTCCGAATATCGATTATCCGATGTACAATTCGCAAAACAGTAATGCTTATGTTTGTCCCTACTACTAGTGCTGCCTCTCGTGACACGATCGCTGTACTATTCTCAGGAAAAAGTCTCATTCATCTTTTTTTTTTGGAAATTATTCAAGAACATCTTGAAATTTTTTATACAATAATTGTTTCAGAAATGTCAAAAAGATCCCCGTCATGCTGTGTGTCTTTAATTTGACTTCGTGTAATGGGCATCAGGTTTGAAAGCATTAATGATTTATAAATAGAAAGAATATCCTTATCTGCAATCTCCATGTCTATAGAAATTCTTCTTTGGGACTCGTTCTACTAATAAGTTTAATGAGATGTTATCCCTGAATGCATACTTTTTTTATTCTTTTATACTTTTTCGAAATTCTTTCAGAGTATTTCATTCCTCGTCTTAAGTTGGAGCGAACATCAAAAATGTCACTCCATTTAGTGGACGAGGTACTAACCAACTGCATGTCCGAAATTTGCCTGATTCCTCTGAATAAGGAAGAAAAACTTTCTTATATTAGTTTGTTTACTGCCTGTATTCAAGCATAGCCCATTGACTAATAAGAAAATTAGTATTTCTCATTTATTTTCAGGAGTACTTTGTGTTGGACATCTTATATATTTATTATGGTGTTTGTAGATTTCTATATGGAAATTAAATATATTCAAGATTATATAAATCCATGAAATATGTCTATAAATTATTCGTGATCAGTGTGAATTCTAGATAGAATGCCAATAATTTGTAACTTTTTTCCATGTACTTCATGTTTATCAATGTAAAGTCCTAGACATTTTATATAGTTTCTATTCATTAGTTTCAAATTTTACATCATCTTCACACTTTTGTCTGAGTTATAAATATGTAACACAATCTCGAAAAGGTTTAATATTAATTATTGGCCTTGTAACCACAGGTCAGTTTTATTTAAATCATTGATTAGGTACTTCATCTTAGATAGTATCAAAGTCAGATCCAGAGTAAATATTGGGTGTATCCGTTTTCTTGTTCATACTTTCTGGATTTTTGTTAATTTGAATCATTTCCAGAATGTATCTTACACTTTGATGTGATTTGGATTCTATGGCCTTGTTTTGAAACAGTTTCTATCAATTATTGACATCTATTCAATTATGAAATATGTCCACCAGTAACATTTAAATTTGATGCATTGTATAGATTCTAATGTACTTTCACTGAGATTTGTTTATTGTTCTGTGAATTTTGAATATTTTGTAAAAAAATGGTACTGAATATTTCATTTGTTATTTTACTGAGGATTTAAGCTTTTTGAGAAGCAACCATTCTTGAATAAATTCATATATACTTTTATATAATTTGAGGTTTGAGAACTTGACGTGATGTATAATGTATTATAGTTGGAAAGTTATGAATATATTTTTTTAGTATATTTTTTTCAATTGTTAATTATGATATATCATAAAAAAACTTATCAGTGTGGAGAATATAGCTATTCCGTTATATTTGTTCATATGTGAAAAACATTTTCAAGAAAAATATATATCCAAAGGAGAAACATAGAAAACTTTATTTGCTCAAGCTTTTCTAACATTATTTGCGCACGCATTAAAACGAGAACAAACAGAACTTAAGCAGTCCGCAGAAAGAAACAAAAATCATCATTCTATTAGGTAGAGTATCAGTTCACTTCTTTTTGCAAATTACAATTTCAGTAAATCACAGTTTTATTCATTTGAAATTTTCAGATATTGCCATTGTTTCTCTACTAAAATAACCAACTTCCACTCAGTGCTCTTCTGCCATACAAGGTACAATAACATTCCAAATATTTCATCAGTTTGAGTAACAAAAATATTTTAATAGCTCCAAGTGGTACTCAGTATTTGGAGACTGCCGATAGGAGTTTCTTGGATGATTTGGTATGTCAGACCAAAATCTCTTCACCACTGCCACTTTGAGCACTGGATCTTCTCAAAAAGTGAAATTAAGGAGAGAGTCAAGTCTTTGAGGAAACAAAAACGGCAGCACCGTTGAAGAAACAAAAGTTTTGCCTGGAGGCCTGACTATCTCTGCGATAAATTTATGAACATATCACTGGCAGAGAATGTCAAAGCTCAGGCAATATCGAAAGACAGAAAACCAAATTAACCAACATTAAAATCATATGAATTGTGTAGACCAGGAGTCTCCAACGTACGGCCCGCGTGTCATCATTCCGGCCCGCGACAGCCAATGATTTACTGTCATCAATCTGTCCCGCGACAGCCAATGATTACCTAATTGTTGTTACTATTGCTGTGATAAGTTGAAGAAGAAAACACAAAATGATAATTATAGAAATGATGACAAAGAAACTTAAGTATCAAAGTGTAAGCATACTAACAAATAATTGAAATGAATCACAGTTAAACAAAAACACTAATGAGATTTACGTAATTGTTATTTTCCACCGACAATACTTTGTAGTTGTGGATCAATTTTACTTGTACCAATTATCAAAAGAGATTCAAGATGCTCATCAGTTGATTGAGATCTGTAAACATTCTTTGTGTACTTCATCTTGGAAAACGTTTTCTCACATAAGTAAGTAGTACCAAAAACAGAAAGCAACCCACGAGCAAATTAATGCAAATACTCAAATTGTTCCAGTGGAAGACTCTTATAAAATTCCAACAAAGATTTTGATATTTGTTCTTAAGCTTATCACTGCATCGTAAAACAATAATTTCCATTTGGACTTCCGGAGCCAGGGGTCTGAAAATCGAGTGTCAAACTTTATCTTCAAAGCACTGAAAGTTTCGATTGCAAAATTGACGGGAAATTCATTCTCTGTAGTGTGGCTGAATATTTCACATGTTTAAAAATGTAAGAAACATTTTTTACGTAATACCGATTGAAATAGTATCATTTTCTGGCTGAAAGATTTGATATTGGTGTATAAATCAGGGACATAGAAGGCTAACTTCCACATCCATTCACTATTTTCCAAATCGGCAAAAAGGCGCTGCTTCTCATTTGAAAAAAATTCGATCTCTTCTCGAAGTTCAAAAAAGCGCTTAAGGACTTTTCCGCAACTGAGCCAGCGTACAGCAGTATGATATTGTAAATCATTTTCTTCAATCTGTTGAATAAATTCGCGGAACTGTCGGTAATTCAGCCCAGCGAATCTGATGAAGTTAACAACTGATATGACTGGTTTAAGAACTTCAGATATGTCCAAACATTTTCCGCACAAGGACTGTTGATGAATGTAATATAAGACTAATGGTTTCGAACCACCATCATTTTCTACAGCCTTTGACACAAGTGCAACCACTCCTTTATTTTTACCATACATATTTTTGCCTCCATCATTTGTTATAGATTTCAAATTTCTCCATCGAAGGTTCTTTTTATTAATGGTATTTTCAACTCCCTTAAAATTATCTGCCCCAGTTGTCGTGCCGTGAATACTATCAATATCAAGAAGTTCTTCATACACTTCATAGCTTTTATCTACTTCGCGAATAAAAATCAACACCTGAGCAGTATCTGACACATCCGTTGACTCATACAATGCTAGAGAAAACCACTCATGATGTCCATTTTGGTCAGACAGATGAGATTATATATTTTCTGCGATGTCTTGCACCCTCCGAGCCACGGTGTTTGCTGACAAACTGACACTTTTAAATAAATTAACATTTTTCAATACTTTTTTTAGTTTGCACACTGTAGCAAAAGATATCACTTTCGCAATCGCCTCGTCTCCTTTATTAAGACTAATTCCGAAATCGGCTAATAATTTGTGAAGAGAAAATTTGAGTTGGTTAAAATCCAAAAATGTAACAACTCATCTGGAAATGTGATACATGACTGTATCACACGTTTACAGATCACGTATTATACCTTAATGGTGGTAGTTATTATTTCAAATTTGGAGTTATTTTCTTTTCAGCTGGATCTTGCCCTTTTTCAAATATGGTTACAACAGAGATCTAGAGGTGAAGGATATTTACAATGTCGTGAACGATGATAAGGCTGGGCCACTGGGTAATCTTTTGGAAAAGTAAGTATTCTGTAAAACGTGCTGAGTATGTGCATTTTTTTTATATTTGCAGAGCTTGGGAAAATGAACAGAAGAAAGCTAAAAAAGATCACAGACCTCCAAGCCTAAAACGAGCTATATACTGTGCTTTCTGGAGATCATATGCAATATATGGAGCGTTTATGTTCATTGAAGCAATTGTTTTGAAGTAAGATAATACTGCCGATATGCCAAATCTATTGAATGGCCTAAGAGACACATTGAAAGTGATAACACGAAGTTTTTTTATGTCACAGGTCTCTTCTACCTTTAGTACTTGCCCAATATATAGCATATTTTGAAGAAAAAAATGAAATATATGACATGGGGCTATGGCAGTTGAAACATCAAAGAGCTGGGTGGATTCTTGGTACGCTTGTGATATTCTTATCTTTTTTGTATGTGGTTATAATCCATTATGCTTATCTTTCCTGCAGAAGGATAGGTATAAGGATTCGGGTCGCTTGCTGCTCAGTTATCTACAGGAAAGTGAGTACTGGTTTTGATCAATTAAAATATATTTTTTTTTGTGTTTTCATACTATGTGAGAAAAACATCCAATAGTTTGGAATAATATGTATAGGTACTTAAATTGCAAATAGAAATAATACACTATTTCAAAGGAGTATCGTTAGACTTAGACAAAACTCAACTTTGTAGCAATTTTTTCATTGGAAATGGTCAGATAATATAGCAAAATACATGTTGGCCTGATATAAGTTATCAAAGTGTTTGAAAAGATGGTAGACGATTAGCGAAAGTTTGGGGAGTATGGAGGAAGAACTTCGATGCTTAATTCGTTCAATTTTCGGACGATGATTTGTGAAACGTGCGGACGGGCATTGTCTTGGAACAAGATTGGACCTCTTCTGTTGACGCAATTTTCAGAATATTTCGTCGATTTCCTCATAATGGTACTCTGATGTTATGGACTCTGCCTGTTGTCGTAGAGGATCCACATTTTATAGGTTGGATCAGGTTAGGTCCATCCTTTCCATATGAGGGTTTTTCCACGTCAGCTACACCTGACGATGCCTTAGATTCACCCGTGCTGGGCTTTTTCGCCTCTGGTTTTTGTGAATCATCACTTGAGCGGAAACGTTTGATAACCTGCTCATATGGGTTTGTTCTTCCACCTGAGACAGCTTCTGCGTACGCCGCTCAAAAATTTGGCGCAAGGTAGTTTCATAAGGTACCCCTCTCTTGAGGAGACGACTCAGTCGTTTCCTGGCTGACAAACCAAACTTTTTTTTAGGTTCAGTTATTGGATCAGGAATTGATCTAAATTTACAGGGGGGTCAGTTGGAGTCGTAAGCTCGACATCCATCTCCTCTGTAGACTCAGCGTCAGCTACTCCCAAGAGTAGCTAGGAAAAGAAGGTCAATCACGGCAGAGCCCCGCATTACCGTGGTATCTAGAAAGTTCCGTAGAGACAGCTGATAGGCTCAGTGTCATTCATCCTCTCGGTATGGATACACACACTTTATGATTAAGCCATCGTTGGGTTGCCATTCACTTAGAGAATAATAGAACAACAAGTTATTCTGTCATTCTCGTATCTAGCGGGGCTACGTGAAGCAGGCATCCGATAGCTGGTTTGCTCAACCGCCACATCACAAGCCTATCACTTTTTATAACACGTGGCGATCCGATCCAAAAAATTATCGTTTTGGTTGTGCAAATGCAAAAAAGATTTTAAATCGAAATCTTACGATCTATGACGATCGTTAAAATAGTGGGGCACCCAGTTATCGAACTTTTTGACCTCTTCAATATGTTTTAAACCTTTAAAAACCGCATGGGAGCTGACGTCCAGTTCTACCGCTATCCCATACACCGTTTGTGATGGGCCATTCTCCACCAGGATCTTCAAATTCTCGTCCTGGAATACTGTATCTCGACCACTTCGGGGCCCATCTTCGAGACTAAAATCTCTGGAATGAAATCTCGCAAACCAACGTCGAATAGTGCGTTCATCAACATGTTGGTTACATGCTTAGTGAATTTTTCGGGCTGTTTCTGCAGCTCTTTGGTTCAATTTGAAGTTGTAGAGAAAAATTGGCCGAAAATCACTCATAAAGTAATAAACTGAAAAAATGAACAGGACCAATGTATAGACTACAAAGAGCTACAAAGACACGTGATATTATAATGCACAACACTTTTGACATAACCTAATAAAACTAATCAGACCATCATCCCGAATTTCGCATTGTTGGAAGATTGAAAAATTTAAATACTTTTTCTATTCTTGTAGTTCAAGGGATTTATGATATACTTCATCAGAAACATAATTGATTTGTAGATGCTCAAACTGAACCACGTCTCACTGGGTAAAACTGCTGCTGGTCAATTAGTGAATCTTTTGTCAAACGACGTGGAGCGATTTGAAACAGTTGCCAGATGGTTGCACTATTTGTGGATCATGCCAATTTCATTCGTGGTGTCTTTTTACATCATGACAGACAGTGTGGGGTTGGCTTCAATAGCTGCGATGGTGGTAATTGCAGTACAGGCCATTCCATTTCAAGGTGAGTGATGAAAAAAAATTTGGTTGTTGCGCCAAGCAGTGTTGGTATTCTCAGTATCTGAGATTTATTATATAAACATCTAGTAGCAACGAAATTAGTAAAGGCGATGACATATCTACTTACGAAGACGCCATCTTTGAGATTAACAGAAAACTCAATCTACGAATATTAAAGATAAACAAGACCGCCAAGGCGATCTCTAATAAAACCATGCTTCGACATCTGTCTGTATCTGTAGATACATAGGTCATTGTCCATCCTGTCCTTTCCAGGAAGGTGGACAGGTCTCTGGGAGACATTTCCTTTATATCGGCGGGAGTTGGCCAAGACTCGCCGAACAGACACTCTCTTATTGACGATAAGTCCGGACATTCGCATAGGACATACTTGACAGTTTCATCTTCCTGTTAACATATCTTGCATAGAGGTCTGTCCACTAGCCCCATATTGTGGAGGTGTTTCCTTAGTTGACAGTGGACAGTCAGAAATCCTATTCTTAAGCGTAGATTTTTCCTAGTCATCGCCAGATATTTCTTCGGCGCCAGCTTCACAAGGTCGCCAAGGATGATCCTAGTAAGATTGCATCCTTTGATTTCATCCCATCTCTTTAGAGACTGATCACTTGTGTGACGTTTGGCTGGTTCCGCAATTGTCGAAGTCATCAGGCCGTAGGTGCCACTGGGTCCTAAAATTCTTAGTCCAGCCGTTTTATTGGCTAAAGAGTTGGCAATGCGATTACCTTTACTCCTGTCGTGCCCTTTAATCGACGTTCGACATTAATCGCCCGATATTAATCGCCATCAGTTGTCAACTGCTCTAGAGCCCATTCAGTGAATACACGTCATTGTCTATGGTCGATTAGCTTCAGTTCCTGAGTCAGTTGAATTGTGTACTTAAGTCACCACGCAAAATTTGCCAAGTTGTGGTCTGCGGAAGGCCGATTTCTTGTGAGGAGCGACGCGAAATTGACTGCCTCGGATTCTCCTGCATACTCTCACAGACAGCGATGTTTTCGGCAGATCTTTGCGCTTTGTGTTTACTGCACTCGTGGACTAAATGGATGGACTACAAATGCATTGTTGGGATCAACTACCTTTGGAGGACAAATCTGTTTTCACAAAGACACTGTCTACGGGATGGAAAGAAGGCTCAATCGAAGAAATTCAAATATAAATGAGACTCTGATTCGCGACTTCAATAGTGGGACAAAAATCTATCCAGCTCTATGCAGTTACAAGATGAAATAATAATAATAATAATCGGCTTTATTCATCGAATAATTACAAATCAAACACAGTGTAACAATCGATGAAAGGCGAAGTTCAGCTTGTGCTGTTTTTCCACTTAACCTAGGTATTTATGAAATTAAAAATAAACCTATAAAATAACAATAAGTACTCATATACATACATGTACCACATGTACCACAAATGATGCTGCTACTCCTGATTTGAAAAAAGAAGATGGAAGTAAAATGAATGCCGAGGTAATCAAAAAGAAAGTAATAGCTAGTAATTCAAGTGGCAGTGATTATTCTGTATCATATGTAGAGTATGGAAAAGGAAAAGAATATTTTTAAGTAGGAATGAAACCTTAAACATTCAAATAGTCGCGTGAGTCGGAAAAGTGAATTTTGATATTGGTGAACGTAAATAAACATGGAGGAATACAAAAAAATGTATGATGATCAAAGAGTCAGTTTTATTCTTCATCAGTTTTATTAAAATATGTAAAATCAGTGTTCTTATAATTGCAGGATATCTGTCAAAGCTACAAGGGAGATTGAGATTAAAAATAGCTCAAAAAACCGACTACAGAGTGAAATTGATGAGTGAAATAGTATCCGGCATTCAGGTCATTAAAATGTATGCATGGGAGAAGCCATTCGAAAAATTGGTGGAACTATCTAGGAGGTGAGTTGAATACAAAAGTAGGAATATGATTCAAGAAATCAAAAAGTGCAATGATCGTTTGAACCAAATTGTATACAGTAACACCGATGTATTGGCAGATTTACATAAAATTAGTTTTTGTTTTGAATTAGATCCAAGAAAACGTGACACTTGCCATGGACAATCGTTATCTGTCGAAATTGACGTTTTCTCGAAAAAAAAAACCAGGAATGAAATCTTTATCGAATTCGGAAAAAACTCATTTGGAAAAGTTTTTTCTTCGACGAATATTCCTAAACCATTTTTTCAAATAACAAAAGCTAATTTTTCAAAATTAAAAGAGGAATATTTCGAGGAGAGATTAATTTTTGGGAAATGAACGTTTTGACAAAAATGTGGGAATCTTCCAATGGAAGGATGAAACTCTTTTCAAATATATGGAGATAATGCAAAGAAGTGACTTTTAGACCAAATTGGAGAAGAACTACTGAACATTGAATTATACAAAAAACAATTATTATTTTTAGTAAACTTATAAAACAACAATAAGAATTAATTGGCGCTCCGGGGCGACTTCATTGATTCCAATGACCCATTTGCTTTTTCAGCTGCAGGAAAACCCGGAAAAACCTGCAGCACCATATCATCTGAAAATCTCAATCTGCCAATATCCTCTTTCTCATAAAACAAAATGTAGAGTGTTACTATTAGACTGACTGGTGCCTCAGCTATACTTGTTTCCTTATAATAGTCAATTTGGCGCAAGTTAGGCAATACAATCGATCATCACCTCTTAAAAACTGCTGTTCGGTTTGTACTCGGAACAATCGTTATGGAATTGAATCAGATATCATTCACAGGATTGCTACACAATGTAATATATGAAAAAAGTGAAATTTCGATTACATGGAACACTGTCATTCACAATGGCGGCCATCCGATGTTTCAGAAAAAGACACTTGTCCCATTTTCTCTTCAACACTAATCTGGATAACATTACAAAATGAAGCACTGAATTCATTCATAAAATTACATCTTTATGTCAGGAATTAGTTAAATCTCTCATGTCATCAATGTCAGTGAGTAATGATATTCATTCGCTCATTTGATTCTTTCCCAGCCAAAGGAATACTGTTTAATTTATATTTATATTTTTAGGAGAGATTAATTTTTTGGGAAAGGAAGGTTTTGGTTTTCTACTTCTCCATCTTGATTCAAAAAAATAGGTAGAAGTCTTCAAACAACAATATTTGCATTCTGAATTGAAAGTAACTTCAATGGAACTCCATCTATTTCTAAAGTCCCCAGCACGTGTTATAACCTCGCAATTAATTCATTTTTCTAGAGTGACACATTTTTTTTCTGTTGGGATTCCTGAAATTATATTCCTGCTAGGCTTATGAATTTCATCCCCAATATTGATGTACTTGATACTCAAAGTATATTCGATCATCTATTTTTTTTAAGTTTCAATTCTGATTTTTTTTTGTTGCTCTGTAGGTTATGTTATAGTTTTGTATTATCTATTTTCTTCCCTACTATAAACATGTATGTTTCTTGGGAAAAAACTTGTTATTTTTATTATTCTTCCCTCATTAGTGTAGGAGTGGAAAATATATTTATTAGAAACTAAATTTTTCTCAATAAATATAATAATGCCCCATAAAACTGTTTGAAACAAGGCAAGTTTTTAGACTTCGTTGTAAATTTAGTTTCATATCAGCGAGCTAAGGATTAACGATGTTTTACCTTTTAACGTGTGATTCCTAACACGAAATGGACGATAGCAAGTGAAAATCGACCGTTCAGACTCGGGCTTGACCCCAGACCAACTCGTCAGTCAGTTCGAGTGAGTGAACAAAGCATCCACGTCGAACCGCCTGGCTACCGACCGAAATAATAAATAAAAACATAGAAGGTTTCAATGAATATAATAAAAAATCGTTAATTTTGTTTCAAATAACATTCCAAATGATGAAAAAAATTAAAAAAAATTATGTTATAAAAAAAAATAATGATGTATTTAATATACTAAATAACATCAGTTTAAAAAACTAAAGAACACGCTTTTAAAAAATATCGAACTAAAAAGTTAAAAACATTTTTTTTAAATAAGCTTAAATCAATAACGAACGAAAAATAGCAGTATTATAGTGAAAAAAGCAACGGGCGCTTGATATACAAAAAAATATGGCACGAAGCGCCTATGCTACTAGTATTTTTCGTTCGTTATTGTTTCAAGCTTATTCCGTGTTAGGTATCACACGTTAAAGGTTAAAAGGTAAGACCTCGTTAATACTTAGCAAGTACAAGTTTCGACTTCTGAGGGTTGTCGTTCGTAGGGATGCGACAGCTGGTTAACGGAAAAACAGGATTCGAAACAGATTTTTTTATTTAAAAAAATATTTTCAATGTTTTCAAACATCATTCATTTTTCATTTTTCAGTTTCGTATGCTATAAAAGCGTTTTTTTTAGTCTTTTTAGACTATATTTATTTTATCTATCTGCCCGCGAATAGATCAACCAATAATGTCGATATATCAAGGAGGTTACGTACAGAGCCATCTGCCCGCGAATAGATCAAGCAATAATGTCGATAATTATGTCAAATACAGATCCCGATTTTGAGAGTTACAAACAAACACACAAACATACATACATACATACAGGTGAAGTTAATAAAAGCATGTTATTGCTTGTTAAAAAAAATAATTCGGAAGGTCCTAGGTAGCAGTAGTATTTACATTTGTCTGTCATTTGATATCCATATATTGATCTAGGAAGGAGTAAATTTAAACCAACTGATTCTGAAACTTTTGTGAGTTTTGAAGTACAGTACATACAGCAGTATAAAGTACATGTCAAAAATAACAAAAAAAATCTGTTAAAAATTGATAAAATTGAGTCAAATTTAGTCAAATAATACCCATTTTCATTACACAGTTCGAAAAAAGTCACTTTTGCCAGATAACGAATGATATACCGAAGTCAAAATTCATGTAGTAAGTCTCTTATGAAAATGAGTACTAGTTTGTTGTATTTCATCAGTTCGGACTTCCATTGTCTAATCTGATATAAAATGATTCGAAAACCCTGAAAAAACAATTACAAAATTAATAAGGTTAACCGAAA
>WOGN01005070.1:0-13528 GCA_015342105.1 Leptinotarsa texana | reverse complement strand
AATCTTGAGTCTGAAGAATATAATTCCCAAAAACTTCCATGTTCACCTTTATGCTTTTATGGACCCTGATGGCCGATTCCAGTAATTCAATGACTTTCTGCCTAATCTCATTAAAAAATGACATGTAGTCACTGGATACAATCGAACTCTCCACTATGTTTGTTGCAATGCGGCAATTTAATGCATTCGTTATAAGTTGAACACATTCAGACAATTGAACACAAGCATTATTTTTATGGCTCATGGTTCTTCGGTGAGTTCACTTGCGTCATAGGAATTGTCACATTACAGCAATTGCAGATATACATAGGTGTTACATTGTACACTCTCATCCGTTTCACTGAAGGCCCTCCTTGGCAGCTCTGGAGTTGATGCCGACGAAGATTATCACTACGAGTGAAAGATTTACCACAGCCACAGGAATACATTTTATATGATACGTTCTCACTAACTCACTTGATGTAAACTGACATAACCAACACTCGCCCGCTTCTAAAATACAGTCTGATCGGACCCGTCAAGACGTCATAGCCAACCCCACCTCTCAACTCCATGCACTAAGCTCACCTCCCAAGTGGATGTGATTACACATGTCGGTACGAACAAGCAGTGGACGTTGCGCTCTCGGAGAGGACAGACGTTAGCACAGTCCTCGGCCGCCTGTGTGTCACCATCGATGGCGAGTCTAGAGCGATGCGTTACGTCACATCCTTCACTACATCGAGAGCTATTCGAACAAGCAGTGGTCATTGCGCTCTCGGAGAGGTCAGACGTTGGCACATTCCTCGGCAGTCTGCGTGTCACCATCGATGGCGTGTCTAGGGTGATGCGTTACGTTACAGCCTTCACTACATCGAGAGGAAGGTGAGGGCACACCGATGAATACGCAACTCAGCCGTTGAACGGTTATTGCTGTGACGTCACACCACGACTAACTTGGTGGGCTCGCACCGATGGAACATTCATTACTTGAAGGAAAAGCAATTAATACGTCATAGTGGTGGAGGGAGGCCCAGAACCGGCTGTAATCTGCTACTGTCAACTTTATGTAAAAACTTAGATTTTTATAGACTGCCAAAACAAACAACCCGATCACCATATAGTATTGAAAAAGAAGTGAAGACAGTTGCTCAATTCGCTTGCGTCATCGTTTAGGCAAGTTCGATAACTAATTTTCATCATCATTCTCATTGCCATACGAATTCTTTAGAAAAAAAATGGCTACCCTGAAAAGAGTCATTTTTATAATATAGGAAAATTATAAGCCGGTTTCTAAGTCCGAATATTCCTCTTCATCAGCCACATGAATGTCGACTCTTCAGAGCAATTTTTGGCGTTGTGAAGTTTTTCTGTCAATCTGAAAAATTCCTATGTTCTGTTCAAATTTAGTTAGGCACATCTTTTATAAAAAATATAGCAAGCAAGATTTCTAGCAACGTGCCATTTTTTACGTCCCTTCGAAATTGTGATAATCTTTGCGTGCCTCCAAGAAGATGATTCAATGGCATTGGTGTGTACACCCGTTTCAGGGTCCTTGAAAGTTGTTGAATGGTTCACTTTCAAGTGGTTATAGCCTTCATGAGAAAAGCAATCATATGCTTTCTAGCAATCTGAATGGATTATTGATTATTTCTCAATCCAGTTCTCTATTGCCGGTAAAAGGTTATCTGTGTCTCGCCTTTCGACTGCTACTATAAACACTCACCGACGAAAATCCATTGTTCTTCAACTCTATGGCCTCGATGATACCTGCGTTTTCCAAATTTACTCTCATCAATTTCCATAATGACACCAGGACCTGCTACTTTTTCTGATTTGGAAATTTCCAATTGCTCCATTATTGATGTCAAATTTGTATTCGACACCAAAATATTGACAAGTCCCCATATTTGGAAAATAGTTAATTTACATTCTGAAAAAAATGTTCCATGTCAAAATTCTCTTGCATATGAATATTTCCGTTCTTTCAGTTTTCTTACAGATACCATATTGGTGCACACCCATCTTCAATCGTCAAAGTTAACCTAACCTAACCTGACCTAATCTGACCTAACATAACTCAACCTAATCTGACCTAACTTAACCTAACTGACCTGATATAACCTAACCTAACCTGACCAGATCTAACCTAACCTGACATGTCCTAACATAACCTAACCTAATCCATCCCAAACTAACCTAACCTAACTTCACCTGAGCTAACCCAATCTGACCTAACCTATCCTGACCTGACGTAACCCAACCTAACCTGAACTCTTCTACCTATGCTAACCTAACCACACCACATCTAACCTACCCGACCCAAACTATCCTAACCTAACCTTACTATACCTGACCTAACATGACCAGAGGTAACCCAATCTGACCTAACCTATCCCGTCCTGACCTAACCCAAAAAAGAGTAAATTCATGTGAAGTCATCTATTGAATTTACCTAACCTAACCTGATCTGACCTAACCCAACTTAACCTAACCTGAATCTAAGAAAAATCAAAATTCTTCTTCTCTATATTCGGATGAGGTGGAATCATCATCGGGTTGAATATCGATGGGATTTATGGAACTTTGCACATATTTGTTTTCTTCTTTTATAAGCTGTGCCACACAGTTCTTCCACATATCACTATTACCTACTTCATTCACCACTCGCCTTATATTGTCAAGCACTACAGCATTCAAAGCAGGTGACTGATTATATTTATGCAAGCTTTCTTGTGGCCCTAACCATTTCAATTAGATTGAACACACAATAGTATGGAGGCAAACGTAAGAGAATATAACCACGTGTTTTTCACGTCGAATCAATAATAAACTGTTTTTTGAAGTTACGCTGTTTTATGGTCGCCAGTAATACCTTTTTCATTGGAATCTTTTCGGGTATTTCCATGTCATGATTTCACATAAAATCAACAATATCTGCTTTTTTTGTATTATTGATTGGTATTGTAATCAATATCCGAGAATTATTCGAAGCGTTATCCATAACAACAGAGTTTGGAGGAATATTTGGGAGAAGCTGCTCACTGAACCAGGTTTCGAATAAAGCCGTAGTCATATCTTCGTGGTAATGAGCAGACGAATCTTTCATATTTTTGACCGACAGAAGCAAAGCGTTAGGTATGAAACCACTTTCATTCCAGGCATGCAAAATTATAACGCGTTTCCCCTTGAAGAAGGTGTGTTCAAAGCACAATACTTGTTTTCGTCTACCCAGCCATATTTGATAAAATCATGTGTGTCAAACCAAGTTTCGTCGAGGTAGATTATATGTCTGCTGGATTCTCGGTAGCTTTACATTCGCCTCAAATATTCTTGTCGGAGTTGAATAATGCGTGTCGATTCCATTATATAATATATAAAAATATAATTATATAAATTTTGGATCCTTGTCGATTGACACAGATTCCTCACACATAATATTATCATTTGTTTTAAAAGGTCTCCAGAAAACCATATTGATGAAAGTACCCAAAAACACTAAGATTTTCACAAAAATCGGTTTGAACGATGAGATTGGAACCTTTGGTTTAAAAGTTGAAAACTTTTTCTAGAGATCAATTAACCTAACACAAAACTGATATTTTTGCACATGACGCGCGTTTCGCTAACAAGGTTAGCATCTTCAGGAGAAGCACACTGATACTGAATCTAAAGATAAGTGTTAGCTGTTTATATACCTAAAGTTTTTTGGTCCCATGTGGTCTTTGTTTGTTAAATGATGATTATCCTAATTGACTTTTCGATAATTAACTAGTGGAACCACTACCTGCAAATTAATTTGTCCGCTTTTTAATCTATTCTTGACAAATTAATTTGCAGGTAATGGTTCCACTAGTTAATTACCGAAAAATCAATTAAGATAATCATCATTTAACAAACAAAGTCCACATCGGACCAAAAAAAAATTAGGTATATAAACAGCTAACCCTTGTCTTTAGATTCAGTATCAATTAGCTTCTCCTGAAGATGCTAACCGTATCAGTTTGGTGTTAGGGTAATTGATCTCTAGAAAAAGTTTTCAAAAATCGGTTTGCAAAACCAGTCACTACCTCACCTAACCCCACGACACTGATAAAGATATATTGTAAAACGGACAAAAAATTAGTATTCAGCCAGTCCACCTAGCCAAGCCTTTATTCCTCAACTACATTTGATAGGACGTTTACTAACTATCTGGGCCACTAGGGGCCACAGGCAAGAAATGTTTATGACTGTACTCTTATTTTTATTGCTGTTCCAATGAACCTTTTTCCTGAGAATAGTACAGTGAACGTGTCACGAGAGGCAGCACGAGTAGTAGGGATAAACATAAACTATTCACATGTAAACCAGTGTAATTTACCTATTATTAATTTATTATCTGAAAATATAAATCTGATATAAAAAATTATTTTTTGCTAGTATAATGCATTGCATTGATTAGCGAATTGTACGTCGGATAATCGATATCCGGAAGAAAACGTGTTTTTTATACTATTTATGAAACCTCATATTAATGAAGTTAGATGTAAGAAATGGATATATGCTTCGAGGAGAGTGGATTTAACAGTGCAAAAAGTAAATAAATATTCATATGTATGCTCTAAACATGAAATGCATTGTAAATTTCTCTTAGTTAATTACCATTGATTATAATGAGATATAACCTCAATCGTTTATTAAATTGTATTTATTATATTTACTTATGATGTACTATTTGGAACCTTTGGTGTAGTAATGAATATTACTGAAATTTTTTTTCCCAACACCAAATCGTTATTTTTACACCTCGACACGTGTTTCGATCACCAAGTGATCATCTTCAAGAGGAAGATAAAACATCTTCCTCTTGAAGATGGTCACTTGGTGATCGAAACATGTGTCGAAGTGATATTTGGTTGCGCAGACCATAGCAAATACTTCTTTTTCTGTTGTACTGTAATTTGATTCGGAGTCATTTAGAGTCTTTGAAGCGTATGCTACTGGAAGATCTTGAAGGTCTTTTCCAATAGGTCCTTGGCTCAAGACCGCACCCAAAGCTACGTTTGAGGCGTCCGTTGTTAAACTGATCGGTTTAGAAAAATCTGGATACTGAAGGATTCATTCATTAATTAGTGAATTTTTACAAGTTTCCAAACACGATAGGAGTTCTTCATCGTGTATGATATGTGCACCCTTCATCAAGCATTTGGTAAGTGGTTTCGTTAATTTTGCAAAGTAATTAATGATTCTTCTATAATATCCTAAAAGTTCTGAAGATCCTTACATTTTTTTAGTTGTTTCTGGAATAGGGACGTTGTTTATTGATTTAATTTTATCAGGATTTGGCCAAGATAAGCTACTTCTTTTCGTAAGAATTCAGATTTATCAAGTTGGATTTTAAAGTTTGACTCTCTGAGTCTTTGGAAAACTATTCTTAGTCTTTCGATATGCTCTTATAGAGATGTGGAATAGATAATTGTCATCTAAATGAACTAACCATTTTTCGTTTTGAATACCTCTAATGATACTCTCTATCACTCATTCAAAAGTCGCAGAGCATCCTGAGGAACTTTCTGGTGGAATCTGCTGGCAGGATCTGAAGTCGAAAAATTTTGGCATCTACCTAGCTTATCTAGTAAATCGGTTATATTCGGCAAGGGATATTCATCATCAATTATTTTTTCATTAAGCATTCATTTTCTTAGGGACGACCAAGATAACCTAATAGGCCTAATAATTTTTTGATCTATATTTTTTTTTAATTTGTGTTTGAACTTCTTTTTTATGAATGAATGGATATATGTATGTCTTTGTATAAACGAGTATTTCGACAGTTGTCTCTATACAATGTTTGGTTTTATTTGTAAAAGTAGACAGTTCATAGTCATGGTAAAAAATATCGAAAAATTCTAAACATAATTTTTCAATCATTGATTTTTCTTCAACATTCAAATGGTCAGTTTTAATATTAGATAGTTCCAGTTTACATGTGTACGTCTCATCAAAATTATTAAAGTAAAATTATGGTATACATGTTCTTTCAAATTTTTCAACTACCTACAATATGTCTAGAAAAATCTAATGTAATCTGATCCGTACTGTTATAAAATATAGTTGTTAGTGCTACTCCGTTTCTCGTGATAGACAAACTCCCTGGAATTTCGCAGTTGTGTTTTCTTCGCAGCAATTTTTATCAAGTACTTTTCTGGTTTTTCACATTTTGTCTTCAATCAAGGACCGCCTGCCGGTACTGACGATGCCCAATAGGCTGAAACAGCTGTCTACCGGTGGCTCTTAAATTGAATCAATATGGGAATAATCAGAAAGTATTTATCTATTAATCTTTTGATTTTCATGGAATTATTTTCCAGCAGCTTGACTGCATTAACAAAGAGAGATTTTATCGGGTGGGTATGATATAAAAATCAAAAATGAAACAATTAGTGGACATAACACTCCAAAAGTGGGGCAAACCGCGGACACGTGTTTCTGGCTATTGGCCTCATCAGCGCGGTGCAGCCAAGTGTAAAGATGGGCAACACTTGTTTGCCGAAAGTAAACAGATAAATAGACAATAAAAAATAAAAAAGGAAAAATTTATGTATGAAATTGATCAAATGGTAAAATTTTAAAAATACCTATACAACTCTGAAACTAATATATAGAGTCAGCTAAAATTCTATAACGAATACACAATTAAAATAATACAAAAAAATTCAATGATATACATTGGTTGTATTCCATTAGGGTTCGAATACTTGGGAGAACATTTTCCTTTCCATCTATATTTATTTCTAGGTGGCGAAAAGGGGGAATGCCAGATTTGTTGCAACTGAAAGGAAGAAGGTGGGTTTTTTCGAAGTTGACTGTCAATAGTTTGTTATCGAACCATTCTTTAATAAATTTGAAATCTATTTCTGTAGTATTCAAGGGTGTCATCAGCATATCCTACGATGTCCCCTTTACTAGCAACTGAGAACAGTTCGTTCACATATAGGTTCAATAACAATGGACCTAGAACTGTGCCTTGCGGTATTCCATACTCGAAGATTTTTGAGTTACTTGAGTCATCACCAATTTTCACTTTCTGTGTCTTTTTATTCAAGTAGCTTTCCATGAGCTTAAAACAATTACCTCTTATTTCTATTTCTTCAAGTGTCTCAGTATCAAATGCTTTTTTCAAATCAATAAATAAGCATAGACATGGAGTTCCTATTTCCAGAGCTTGATGTATTTTCTCTCATGTATAGGATAGCATCTACCGTGGAGATTTGTTCTCTAAAGCTAAATTGTCTACAAGAAAGAAGTTTTAATTTATTTATAAAAGATAAGAGTCTGGTTTTCAATAATTTCTCGAATATTTTTGATAGATTCGTTATCAGTGAAATGGGTCTATAATTGGTAACAATGTTTTTGTCCCCAATTGCACGGTGATCATCAACCTACTCATTTATATTCAGAAGGATTAGATTCAGAGGAATCAAATATCATTATATGCTTTTTCTATGTCGATAATTTTATTAATATTCTAGCTGAGACGAAGTACTGAAAAACATTTATTTTTGCTTTTTCAACTCGATTGTATTTGTAATTATGAAAACTTGACACACCTTGTGAAAAAACTGACAGGCTGTTTCATGTCTTAGGCTGAAATAAATTTGAGAGAAGAAGAAGACTAATTGATTTCAGTTATTCTTCGTTTTCATTCTTCTCTATGTGGTTCGTGGTTCTGTGAAGGATCTTTTCGTTCCAATAATCTGACAAGATGGTGAGTTTTCGTAAATTTTTTTGTTATCTATTTTAATTTTTGCCATCGTTATAAAAAATCATTATTCAGAAAAGTCAAAGGAACTTGAGTGTGAATATTCAAACGTTCAACTTGATATTGGATTCCTATATGAAATATTTACTCGAAAAACTATTTCCTAACCTAACAAATGTATTGTTTTCTTCTAGTCTCTCGTCATACCCGAGAAATTTCAACACATTCTTCGTATCTTGGGTACGAATATCGATGGTAGAAGGAACGTAATGTTCGCCATGACGGCGATCAAAGGAGTCGGAAGACGATATGCCAATATCGTCCTCAAAAAAGCAGACGTTGACTTGAACAAACGTGCGGGAGAATGTACAGAGGAAGAGGTTGAAAAAATCATCACCATCATGTCCAACCCTCGTCAGTACAAAATCCCTGACTGGTTCCTCAACAGGCAGAAAGATATCATCGATGGTAAATACAACCAGGTGAGTCGTAACTGTATAAGTAGAATTTTAAACTTCTGGCGTGAAAAGAATCTATGGGAAACACTTGCCCCCTCATTAGGACAAGAAAGACGGCGGTTGAAGTGTTTCCAATAGATTCAGGTGAGTACTTGTGGCAGTGATAGTATCGTCTCGAGGGCTGGTGCTAGTTTTGGATTTTTTTTTCGTTAGGCTTTGATGGCTTTGCTGCTGATCACAATTATGAGATACATCCGCTCGAAATTCGAAACTGGATAATTATTTGAAGTCAAAACGTGGTTATTTTACCTATTTTCGGAGGTACTGCCAATCAAAAACGAATATGTTGAAGAATAATCTTCCAGAAGTGAAAAACACTTCGACCTCAGATTTTTGATCAGCAGGAGTCTTATTTTTCAAAAACTAGCAAAAGCTGTTGAATTCATCATTAATATAGACAGTCTTAGCACAGTTTAAACGGCTTATTGATATTTTGATAGCAATACAGCTGGTAGCCTGTGCAACATCACAAGCAATAGGCAGTGCATTTTCCGTTTGGGAGTTCGATGTTGTGAATTGGTCATTTATTTAGTGATACCCATGAAGCAAATCGAGCGGTTATGAAAAATCTCTGTCCTAACACGTTTCGTGTATTGCTACACTTCTATACAATTTACTAGCAATTGTGTTTTTAAAAGCAAGACATATGTACTTCAGTGGTGGGAAACGTCTGTAAGTAAACCCTTGGAAACAGTTTTTATTGATATGTTGATTATTTTTTCTTGGAGTTTTCCCATTTACTAAATACTAATGGAGACGTTGAAAGCCTGAGTGAGTTTTTTGTTCTACTTCTTCATCTGAGACTTACGAACTATTTTGTGAACCGTTAGAACAACTAGAAATTTTGCAGACCAAAAATGTAGCTTTCATTGGTGACTTCAATGCTCCTCACTTTGTAAGTGTCTCCACTCTTAATAACAAGTCCTACGCTCTCTATAATATGATCAACTTCTTGAATATGAACAAATGGAATGATATCTTAAATGACTCTAATAGGCTCTTGGACCTGATCATTTCCAATATGAAATGTGAGGTGACAAGAGACAGCTCCAATGGTTTCTTGAATCCAGCTTTAATTATTGATTTTAATAATTTTTTGATTAACGAAACTAGTTTCTACTCAAATGATAACCCAAACAAAAAAAATTATAATTTCAAACGAGCCAGTTATCCTGCATTATATAATGCGCTACTTTCCATGAACTGGTCTTTCCTTCGGAATTGTGATGATGATACATCCGAGATTATTTGCAATATCAAAAAGAAAGGTAAACTACGCGAGAAGTACAAGAAAACTGGTAATATGCAGTACAATTATGAATTCAAGAGCCTTAGACTTGTCATCAAAAACCAAATCAAAGCTGCATATGATATTTATTTAAATTATATACAACAATCTGTAGTATCTAATCCTCAATCATTGTGGTCATATGTACATTCCAAGAATAGAACCTCCCGTATTCCAGGTAGGATGAAATATGATGACTTCACTATTGATTCTCCAGATGAAATTGTAGATAGTTTTGCAATTTTTTTTCACAGTACATATTCACACTCTGTAGTTGATGAAAATACTTTGCATTCATGCTTATCAAATTCAAATTGTTTACATAATAATATAAACTTTGAAAACATCAGCGAACAAGAAATCTTGATTGCGGCACGTAAACTAAAATATAAGTTCACTTCTGGTCCTGATAAGATACCGTCCTTTTTTGTAAAAGATTGTATCGGTATAATGGTCTATCCCTCACTGACACTTTTCGATATTGCATTTAAAAATAATAATTTTCCTGAATCATGGAAGATATCACGAGTTTGTTCCATTTTTGAGTCTGGAGATCCATTTGATATTCGGAATTATCGTCCTAACTCAATCTTATCGAACTTTGCAAAACTTCTCGAAATTGCCTTCTACAATTGCGTACATTTCTTAGTTCGTAATATAATATCTCCGCAATAACATGGATTTAGCTCAAACAGATCCACCATAACAAATTTAATTGTATTGACCCAAAATATTAGTAATGTCTTAGATAATCGTGGTCAAGTTGATGTGATATATACTGATTTTGCTAAAGCACTTGATCGAGTTGATCACATGATCCTTCTACAAAAACTCCACCAATTTGGTTTCCATAATTCAGCAGTACTTTTCATTAAATCCTACTTACTTCAACGCGAACGGTTTGTGTCTTATAACGGCTTCATTACAATCCGTCATCTGCAGTACCGCAGGGGTCGAATCTCGGACCACTTCTATCTTTATTATTTATTAATGACCTCAGTAATTATGTCCATTGTAATGAGTTATTTTTTGCAGATGATTTGAAAATATATTTACCTGTCAAAACTGTAATTGCAACGCCAGTTAGAAAATATACAGACTTGATGTGAAGTAAACAAACTATATCTCAATGCATCCAAATGTAAAGTAGTGTCTTATAGTAGAAAAATGTCAGTCATCGAGTACAATTATCGAGTAGACACCATTTCACTGTCACGAAGTAATTTAATTAAATTTCTTGGTGTATATTTTGATCAAAATTTGTTTTTTCCAACCATATTAGATCGAAAGTAAGTGAAGCTTTGAGAGTTTATGGCTTCATAGTTCGCAATTGTAGATTCTTTCCAAACATATCTGCTCTATTGACTCTTTATGTAGCCTACGTAAGGTCAAAATTAGAATATGGCTCTGTTCTATGGTCTCCATTCTACGAATGCTATAATACATCAATTGAAAAAGTTCAACTTCGTTTCCTAAAGTTTACTTACTTCAAATCTCATGGTATCTATCCTGATAGAGGTATTCCATATGAATCTCTTACCATAACATTCGATATTGCAAGTCTTGAATCACGCAGAGAACTTGCTGGAATGATTTTTCTGTATAAATTACTGCACAACAATATTAACGCTATGGAGGTGTTATCTTTTATAATTTTCTGTGTGCCTCATTTCAGATATAGAAATACAGAACTTTTTACAGTAAACTGGCTAGAACTAATTTGTATATCAAGTCACCTATCTTTAGCATTTGCAATAATTTTAATTTAATTTCAAATTTGTGTGATATCAATTATGATTTCTTAGAATATATCCTTGACACAGCATCTCAGTATTTCATGGAGAATTTTTGATTTTCTGGCATAGTTTTTTTTCTATTTTATTTCAATATATTATAATAATTATTCATTTTCTCAAATTGTAACTGTGTTATTATAAGGATCGATATAATTTTTTAACATACTCAATCAACCCTGTAAATGGTTTTTATTATTATTTATTATTATTATTATTATCACCGTAGTGTGTGCTGGTCAGGCCCTATTCCCCGAAGCCCCGATACATTCGGGAGGGCGCGCCAGCATTCGAGTGGAGTGGAGTGGAACGCAAATCGTTCAGCTAGTAGATTCGCTTTTTCTATGGCTGTTGTTGCAATTGAAACATCAGCTTGTGTTAATGTTGGAATTGTGGATTTTTTTTATTACCAGCGTTTGCTATCGACTAGAAAGATCTAGACCCGTTGAGATTGACAAGAATTTCAACCCTAATTCTCTAATTGCTTCAATTTATTCTCAGTTTACAGCTGGTGCGAGCATTAACAAACCAAATTCGGTTTTTGGCAGTGAGTTTTTTGCGGCATTGCCGGTAGGCAAAGCATTCATTAATGATGGAATAACTTCTGTAACTTCAGAAGAACTAGGCAGATGAAATTCCGGAAATGGTCTAGAAGATCCCTCACTACATCAGATCTGAAATGCCAAACTTTGAGCGGGTTAGATAATTCCCCAACATTCATCTGTAATTCACTCAACACTGAAATGAGCTTATGGTCAGAAGATCCCAATGAAGACCTAACAGTGATTGTGTAAATTTCTTGTTGTTATATCAAGTTGATCCATAACACATGCATATTCTCCATCACGTTCAGGACCCCTGGTTGGCTCATTATAATCTGAGTGAGTCCGCTTCTTATTGTAAAAACCTCAGCTTCACAACATTGTTCGTCGTTAATATTCGAATATTTGAGCCATTCGATAATTTGAGCCATTCAATATTGTGGAAATCACCGAAAATGAAAATTTCAGAACTGGAATGATCGATTGGCAGAAAGTCAAGGGTGTTTGCAAGTGAAGAGAATAGTGTGTCGCTTGAGAGTCGATAAACGCAGCATATGAATTTAGTGATATGTGATTTCATTTTCAACCACATAACATCAAAGTTTTGGGGTTCCAGAATTTTCTCCACTAATCTCTACAAAGATGTGTCGATCATTCATTGAAGTTACTTTCAGATATAAATTGCTAGAAAAATCTCTAGCGAAACACATAAACACTGAATCACGTGAGAAAACAGTACTTTCAAAACAATAACTGTCGTATGAATATTGAATTATATAAAAATCAATATTTGCTTTCCAGTTTCAACTCTAAATATTCGTTATGGAATTCAGGCTAAAATCATTCATAGCATCGTTATACATTATAATCTTATTAAAGAGTCGCGATATAAAATTTCACTTACATAAAACACTATCGTCCTCAATGGCGTACTTCGGAGTTTTGGAATGTGACACCTGTCCTATTGTCTCATGAGCATCTTTTTCAATGACAAAACACTCATTCACCCTTTCGACTTTATTTCACTTTATCTCATGAAACGATGAAAGTACGAAAGATGTTCTTTTAGAGTTCAATTTTTTCAATAGTTTCAGAATTTTGTTTTTATATTTTTGATATACGACTATATCAATGAATATATTTTTCCAACTATGTGACCGTTTTCATATAACTTTTCTGAAGATTGGTAATCTTTTCCTATCAATTACGTAATTTGAGATCAGTTCTGTCTAATTATCAGTTGCTGATGCTCTACTATGCTCCAGACTTCGATATGCCATCTTCCTCTGGAGGAGGTCTTCGAAAACTAATGATGTATCTGTTACACAAAAGAGAATACACCGAGTATTGTTCAGTATATCATGTCGTCAAAGCTGTGTTGATGTATTCAAAACATGCAAGATCATGATGCTACCATTACTCTTTATCTTTGATGTTTGTGTATATGTAATTAGTAACTTGGTGTGGCAAGCCGGTATGATCTTAAGATTCGAGAGTAGAGAGGACATCATTCCACCAAGGACTCCAATAATCAGAACAACCATTTCAACAGAGTGATCTGCATAGAGTTCGCGGATTTCGAAGAGAAAATCTCGATATTTTATTCGTTTTTTCTTCTCTTTTCTGACGATATTCGTATCGCCAGGAGCTGAAAACTCCACGAC
>WOGN01005069.1:0-10442 GCA_015342105.1 Leptinotarsa texana | reverse complement strand
ATTCACCATTATTATGTTCATGTTCATTTCAAGACTCGTGATTACGTGAAGATGATTTCTAAGGTGGAGATAAAAATAGTGCTGTACAACAAGGCCGAATTTCTTCATTAATGAATTATTCAAAATCATTTGAAGAAACAATGGTTCATTCAATACGCCGCCTCTGTGTACATTCCATCCAAGAGATGAGCCGATAAAGTACCTACTTGAAATTTTATATCCAATAATGGACACCTTCATTTCTTTGTTATAAGAATGTATTGATTGATACTAATGCCGTTCCTTTGGGAGCTTGCAGTAGTAATGTAGTTGAAACTCAAAATATTGAAAATGAGATGTGCAGGTATATTCGTTTCAGACACTTTTCCCACAAAAAAGAAATAAATATATCAATGCAAGAAAGCACACTATTTTGTAGTTTAAATGGCCAAGGGAACATATTAGGTATCAATTTTTTAACAGTGACAAAAATAAAGCAACATGGAAGGTAGTATCTGAAATTACAGACTAATTTGAATGCCACAATAACATTATTATTGAAGATAATAATGATAATATAACAGATCCAAATGAAATAGCCAAAATATTTAACAACTATTTCGAATCATCCCCTGCCAAAAATAAAAAAAAATCCCCTGCTGCAAAAATAAAACTCAAACAGTAACAAACAAATTCTAATGCTTCCATCAATTGATGAATGCCATGACATGGTTCTTGAACATTTTTCTGAAGACGAGTTCAATAATTTGGTCTACTCCAAACTAAAACATAAATAATCAAGTGGCGCAGATGAGATTCCCCCTTTTTGCTGAAAAAAGTGTGGAGAAATATAGTCTACAGTAGAAACTCTTGTTAATACAGTGAATTTATCATTTTATAGATGTAACCTTCCCAATCTACTGAAACGTGGAAAGGTCACCTTAATCTTCAAAAGGAATAAAACATCTAGCGAGGAAAATTATAGACCCCTAACAGTCCCATCTTATTTCCCTGAATTATTTGAATATGGTTTTTTGGATATATTATCAAACATCTTATTAATAAAAATATTTTAACAAAACGCTAAGAAAAGTCAACCTCAACTGCTATTTCCTCACTTTTGGGAAATATCTTCAAATATATTGAGGCAGATGAGTGCCATGTTGGGATCTTTTGTGACCTTATCAGGGCAATCGACTATGTAGACTATGATCTTTTAATTGATCATTTTTATTTTCACGTTCATAATATATCATTATTAAACACCGAAGTGAAAACTGTTTGACGAATATTAAATCTAAAAGGCTGCCTATGAGAGTCAGTTATAGGATTCATTTTATACACGAGATTGCAATCATTCATAACATAATTAGGCTATTCGTTGAGATTACTCTGTAAGAATGCATTCTTAACGTCAAGTTGATCAGTGAAAATATTGCCATTTTCAATTCTAGAAAAGCTCTGTCAGTTGTCAAACACCTTCGGGAGCATAGCTCTCATTATAATTGGAACCATTTCGCTGGACATATCCTTTGTAATCAAATACCCAATAGATTTTTTCCCAGCGGAAACTCTGGAAAGGTCCAAGAAAGAGTTGTTTTCTCTGAATGAATCGATTTATTTCATAGCTTTGTAGAATTCGACTTTGTCATCTCTGGTTCCTACTTCTTCCAATGTGTCCAGAACATCCTCCAGGCAAAACCTCGCATTCATAGCATGAAAAAACCCCGCATCATAGCATAAAAACATTATATTCTGAGAACTTTGGTTAAACTGATACACGAGTTCTATCCCGACAAATATGTTCTGTAGTTTTGTTTCCTTTTTCATTCATCGGGAGATGACGGCGGATCCAGTCTTCTGAATCTCCATCACAACAATTATTGTTCCAGTTCATGAAACCTTTAGAGCAAATTAATGTTTTCTCATTAAATTTGACATCATGACTACAAAGGACACCATAGACGATATCCAGTTTACACAATATCTAACCAAGACGTATCTTATGGAATCATCCAAAGGAACAATTCGTTCAGGCCCGTCTCAACTTTCTACACTGTAGGTTAATGAACTGACACCTATCAGAAAACAACTACTTAACCTAGAGTGTAGGAAGTTGAGACTGTCCCGAACGAATTGTTCCTTAAGATGATTTGATTTATAGCCAGTCTTCAAGTATGCCCACTGACTATATGTGAAAAGTTATCTTTCCTTATACAAGGAATTGGGCAAACTACGGATATGCGGTCGGTTACCTCGTTCGCAGGCACATGGGGTGATAACAAACCTTTTGTTTGTTGTAAGCTTCATCCTAGTTGGAGAAATGATACGCTGAAGGAATTCGATTTTCAATTATCGGAAATTATCGACATTATGTTGATGATAGACACTAGCTTGCACTGACGAGTGGCCAAACAGCCCGAAACCAGTCTGCAAGTGAATTGAAAATGTATTGGGGCAGTTGAATCGCCAACAGCATATGAAGGAATTACTTTAGTGAAGAATTCTGCACTGGCACCTGTCGGATATAATCCAACGCCCTTCGTAATATTAGCCAGGGGAGTAGTTCTTCTGATAGGTGTCAGTCCATTAACCTACAGTGTAGAAAGTTGTGACCGGCATTAACGAATTGTTGTTTCTTAAGATGATTTGATTTATAGCCAGTCTTTAAGTATGCCCACTGACTATATGTGAAAGTATCTTAAGGATCTTAAGTCGAATTTTCCTGTCACTAGCTGTTTTAGTAGGTAGAGGTAGGCTATGTATCCAAACATTTCCAACTCATTGAGATTTGATTTTTCTCCATACCAAAGAGTAGTGAGCAGAGCATTTTCTATCGCTGTCTTTGGACTTTTAACATGCAACTACGAGGACTACTTCAACCCAAAAAGTTAGACGCACCATTCTTCTGGGGAGTACAACAAATAGGGAATTCGAACTGAATACCATCTGTTTGTATCTGTAGAGTAGGGAGGGTAAGTGTAGACCAGTCTTTCTCAATTGTGCGCCGCGGCGCCGTGGGGCGCCGTGGGCCACGAGTGAGTCTCAAGGTACAACGTTTTACAATATAGCTGGTAGGTGGCATTCAGACAGCCACCTACCTACTTTTATTAATTAAATATCTAGTGTAGTCTTTACGTTCGGGGCGCCGTGATAACCTTCAAAAACATAAGGAAGCCGTGAATTCAAATAGTTTGAGAAACACTGGTCATCGTCCATCCGATCCTTTCCAGGAAGGTGGACAGGTCACTAGGAGACTTTTCCTTTATATTAGCAGCTGTAGGCCAAGACTCGCCAAACACAAACTCTCGTTGCGCGGCTTCTTCAACCTTCTTGGGGTTCGCTCCGTGGGGTTCCTGACTACCATATTTATCTGAATAACTTTTCATATTCGTCGAAATAAGTTTCTTGGAAACACAGAATTTCACGAAAATATTATGCCAATAATTTATCTTGACCAACCCAACAGTTTTAATTGATTCACCGATGCCATCGACAACAAGCACCTCATTAGTTGCTCATCAGAATAGAATTTTCGTGAAAGTACCTTCATACATCATACTTCAAGACCATCTCCATTTGTATCTCAAATATACACGATGTGAATCCTGCGGTTGGCAATTCAACTATCACCTTGACCAATAAACATGATGCTTTCGAGGTGAATGTCATAATTATTAATTATTTCGATTTGAATAATTTCTATGATTGAATTTTTTTTAAAGCGTTATCAAGGAAGATATTTCACTGTGAGAGAGTTGGATATACTCGTAAAACTGGAATTTCAATGGTTTGAAACGACCAGAACTGGGTTCTATTATTCAAATGAAGAGTAGAATATGAAACCAAATATGCTTCATTTTTTGTACATTTATTTCTGAGGTTCCAATTGTAGATGGAAAGAAAAAAATTACAATTTGAATTTTTTTGATAGTTTAAATTAAATTGATGTGGTTTGCGATGACAACTAGTCAAAAAAGTATAAAAGTACGAAGAAATTAGATCCGAGTTGGTCTACCGAATACCATTAGATTCGGAAGCGACATGAACAGACTATATAAAAACTAGAATTTTCAAATGCAAAGTAAATTAGTTGGCTAATAACCTCAGCATTCGATGCCATATAAACTCAAAAAAATGATTGTCTGGGGAAACATGGAAACAAAATTAATGATAAGATTGGGCTACCTCATCTAACACATTTACTTTGTAAGTCAATTTCGGTAATGATACCTAATTATAGCGACAGACCATGAAATTGAAAATGAAAATATCAGAATGAATGCCAATTTTCAATATTGAAAAAGATTCATTTGTTCATTTCAAAGTATTTCTTCTTTATATTCCATACGATGAAGAAATTTAAAATATGGTTTTGCCAAGTAAGTACCAGTTAGAATGATTGACTGGTATAAATAAATAAATATGACATTTCTTCTTGAGAGAAATATATATTGTTTGAAATAAAAGGGGTAACTTTTCAAGGAGAGATTAATTTTTTGAAAAAAGGTTTTCGGCTTTCTACTTTTACATTATTATACAAAAAATGTGGAAAGTTTTTGCAGAAGGAAAAAAGCAATTGAATTTGAAATATTTGTCGTTTGAGCACTAATTATTCTTAAATTTTGAAAGATAAAAATACCTGAAACAGTCGAAAAACTTTGTTAGCTCCAAGATTGATATTATTGGTGAAACGTAAAACAACGCCCAAGCAGCAGAAATATTAAAAATCAAAATTGAAAAGTGGACATTCAATATTAAAAAAAATAGAGAGCGGAAAACATAAGTTATGGCAATGATACTAATAATTGATAGTTTCTAATAGATTCTATTGAAAAGTGTGTATTAAGATATGAGTACGATTTGAATTGAAAAATTCATTTCAAGTTTTGGCCAAATTCAATCTGAATTAGTTTCCATACTGTTCGAATAAGAAAATCATTTTTTGTATCGGTTGCATATTGAATGAAATTCATTTGGATTAATAACGTAAACAACACATTTAGAGGTCAAACTTCCATTTAAGAACTAAACATCATCAGTTTATTCGAAAATTTACATAAAAAGATTCCCACAGTATTTGTACAATATTTCACGAACACGATCGATGCTAGATTAGCATTCCGTGAACTGTAATGTATTTCATATTCAAAATATCTGAATGACGAAAACAGTAATAGTCATCGTGATTTTTGAAATCAGTGTCATATAACTGGAAAGAAACATATTTTATTCATTTTTCTTGAAAAAGTAAAATATTTATGTCAATGAAGAAACACACTGTGTCAAAGCAATTTTTAGGTTTGTCTGCGGTAGATATTATTAAAGACGTTCAAGTGAAGTAGTATGCGCTGAAAAAGCAACTAGAGCATTGTGTCAACTGGTAATCTACCGCAGTTGTAGGCGAAACTTCAGGTGCAAATCTTCAAATCATAATTAACAAACCAGAAAAATAGTTTTGACACAGTTAACCCCGGCCATGAAAGTTCGCATTCTTCAAATAACCCAAAATAACTCATCAATGTACTCACCCCAACACCAGCAACTTTAACACAAACGTGGAACATTTGGCACTGCGTATCTGCGTCTGCGTAATATCCCCCTAAAATCTTATCCCTGCAGGAAAAGCCTGTTTCTGGCATGTTTTCCAGGCTGTAAGTAGGAAAAGGACGATGATTGTAGAACTGAGCTTGTGCCCAACTCAGACATAACCCTACAAAGAAAAAGAATTATTATGCTTCATTTACGCAGATTATTATTATTATGGGTAATTTCGAAGTCTTCATTTCAATACGGAAAACACGTAATATCTTTGTAACCCCTCATCTATACAAGGTGTCCCAGATCTTAGTCAACAAGTCATATCTCCGTTATCTGTGAAGATAGAACAATGAAACAAGGATGGTATTGAAAGACGACAGAACGTCCTTCTGAAATCTTTGTAACCATAACAGTGTATGGTCTCCAGTCACACTATTATTTATTAAATTGTCCCAGAATTAATTTAATAGACGCAAATGGAACCTCCAAAATATTAACACCCAAGTAATTGAGTTTTCTTGCCACCGTTGAAAATGTTATGAATTACTTTTGAAATTTTGGTAAAAAAGTATCACTGAAATAAATAATAACCTCATCAGTAACAAAAACAGTTCTCTACAGTACATCGAATGTCAGTACATCTATTCAAGTACATTTGACACAGACTGAAATAGAGATTGACTCCTAAGAAATATGTTGATTTGTTGCTTGTGTACGGAGATCCCGGAGGATTATAGGTATCATGAACGTTCTCCTCATCTTCACCTCTCACCAAAACTTTTTTGAAAGTGGAACTAAAATTACGATCTTGATCAGCACCAGCCATAAGTAAAAAATATTAAATGAAAGATCTGGCATATGCTGAAATAAATCATCATGTTTCAATTCAGTTCAGTTCAACAGAAAAACTTGTGATTAGTAAGAAATAATTAATAAAACAGGTACCACCCTTACAAATTTTGTGTAGTGCACAGTTTGCTACTCATAGACATAAACTACTGATCCAATTACACTGGAAAGCAGAAATTTCCCCCAAATGAAGTGTGAGCGTGTGGTATACGACTTTACATTTTGAAAAGATTTTGAGTTAAACAAAATTTGCATATATGTCTATTATGCTTATGTGTATTGTTATATCACTTATAATATTGTGCTTGGTGAGAATACAGTCAACAGCTCTAAAATATTATACTACAAAAAAGATTATTTGCCTAAGGCTGAGGCCGCACTACGGTTTTTCTTTCATAAAAAGTATCAAAATTCATGAAAACATACTGAGAAATTTTTCAACTACTATCTGATGACAGTGGTAAGTTTCGGTAAAATTTCGTATATTGTACGTCCACACATTACCTACATGAATATACAACATTTCGCTTATGTATTTCACCAAAAGAGCGGTGACTCTTCATGGCGCTGTGCCGAATAATGACACAACCATTCGCAGTTGCCGCATTAAAGTGCGTTCTATGTACTACAAATTCTGGCGCGGTTTTTCCCGCTAGTCATTCTATAACAAACGTGTTTTTGGCGCTCACGTATTCAAAATGTATTCGTCTGTGATTCAAATACATTCATTCTAGAGTTGAAACGATGACGTCAAATCAACTATGACTTGAAACGCATTCACGATGATTCAAAACTAACGTGAGGTAGGTTTTGAAACGGAATTTGACGTCAGTTGTAAGTTGTCAGTTTCTGCTCTATTTTTATTGTTATAGTTTATAAAGTGCTGTAAACATTTTATCGAATACATTGTAAGAATGTACTCACACATTGTGAGCTGTTTTCACAAATGCCATTTTAATTGAGTTTAGATAAAATTGAATTTTTTTTTTTATTATTAAATTGGACATCTGACATTGAAATGAATCATTCCATTCTGGCGAATCTTATTATTATTAACGTCACTACGAATCGTTTTTGAATACACGCTCGAATACGATTAAACGCTAGAAAAACCTAAAGTCGCGGTTTTAAAGTCAGTCGCGGGGAAAAAACCGTCATCGTCAGTGCGACCGCCTCCATTAGTTTTCTTTACTCAGAAAACCTGGCGGTTAAAATCCGCAGCGGTTTAGCAGTAGTGCGGCCTAAGCCTTATATATAATTTTCAACAAAATGAAGCATGTTATAATAATTTCAAATATATAATTTTCACTCTTCGTTTAATTAATATTTATGGAATATTATAAGTTGAACGAAATTTGCATATGATGATTATGCTTTTGTGTACTGTTATATCTCTTACAATATTGTACTTTGGGCTTTGGGAAAATGCACTAAACAGCTCTAAAATATTTATACTGCAAAAAGAATTATTGGCTTGATATATAATTTCCAACAAAATGAAGCATGTAATCATTTTAAATATCATAATATTTTCACCATTCCTTTAGTTTTTATTTATAAAATAAAAAAAATGCTTTGTGTATTCTGAAAAAAATCAAGAGTTATTACTATAATCCATCTATTTATTATCAATATTCGAAAGCCGGTATACTTTCATATTTCATTATAAGAGCTCCAAACTGTAATCAAAATGTGACCAAACGGCCTAAGGCAAGACCCTTCTAATTTAATGAAAAAATTGTATAATTTTAAGATCATCACATTCCAACTTAGAAAGTGGTAATTAACGATCCAGCAGATCAAACGCCAAAGGAAAAAAAATCAATTATGCAAATATTCCTAGACAGGTATGAGATCAAGTACGAGCTAAATCATCGTTAAATCACTTTCTACAAAACACAAAAACAATCCTACGCAAGCGGTTAGGTACAATACATTGTGAGAAAAGATTCTAATCAAATAATTAACGAAAGGCTGCGTTCTATGTGTGAAACTTTTTCACAAATGTCTCCTTTGATTTTGTGCACAGAATAATACTAAATCTTCGTTTCGTAATATAATATCAGATTCATATGTGCAGAAAATGGATAAATGATATTATTATGTTGATTCATTTTCATTTCGTTCATGAATGTTGTCTGAAATGAGTCCATAATGTTTACTTTGTTCACTTTTTGGAGGGATAAAAAACATAAGGATTACTGTGTCCAGAAGACATTTCATGGGCGAACCTATTTGTATTTTTCTTAGGGTTCGTTAAAGTATCAAAAAATTAACGTTGAACATGAAAACAACATAAATCGAAAGCTAAAATATTTATCTGTTATCAAGCAATTTTAGTATAAATAAAAGGTAGTTTTTTCTACCTATAATGAACATAGACTATTTCTGTTTTAAGAGGAAGTATAGCTCATAGACGTAGTATTGAATGAAACCATTTTTCTTCTGGGTGCCTCTGGAAACGGTTTAGAATTACGTCAGTGGAAAAACTATCGTCATTTTCTGCTTCTCTCCTAATTTTCTTTAGTAGCAGTAGTAGTATCAGTTTTGATTTCATTTATGCGCATACATCGCGAAAAATATAAACATTCGAAATATTCATCGCTGAACACTAATCTAACGAAAATGCTGAAATACTTCTGTGTGGTATCGAATTTCCCAAAAAGATTAAATTTTTTTACCGTGAAAAATATTCTGCACAAAAAAATTATCATGAAAAACTAACTTGACACAATGCAAACGTTGAATTACGAAAAATTACATCTACGAGGTATTTATTGTATTTCGAGAAAAAATATGTGCGGTAGGTGCGCAAAATTTTTCGCTATAAATGAAAAATTCCCAAATGTTGCATGTTTTTACTCTGCATACTCCGAGTCAATCTCAGTTTGAATAGATCTGTGTTTGCTACGGCAATCATTTTTAGAAAATGCTTGCTTTGGGAAAGAATCTATTTATCCATAAGGCTGCTCACGCCGTGTTTCAGCAAAGGAGTCCATCGTCCATATCTTCCACTGCTCCCTTTTTTTTGCCAATATTTCATTAGATTTGCCTTCGCGGTTGTATCAACCAAGACATTGTACTTTTTTTTAGATCAAGAGTTCGATTGGATGTACTCGTACACCTGCTATCACTCCGGTTCACTCGGCGATATCGTTCTATATTTTCAATAAAGACTATTCTGATGAGTTATAGTGGTTTATTCTTTCCGAAAGCCACATCATAAAGTATCTGGCAGTGAGCCATGCCTAACAAAAGCTTCTTTCTTATTGCTCTAAGATATCCAAAGCTTGGGACAAGATAGGATAATTATAGTTTTTACAATTTTCTGAGAAGGTGAATTTTATACTCATCCATCGCCCTAAATGGTGTTTTTCTATAATAAGTTATGGAAGGTGATATCTTTTGTTGTCCTTCGTTTTTGGAGGAGCTAATTGAGCCAATAAGTGATAAATGTAGCTACAAAAGGTATCAAATTAATTGAACTTTCACTAAGCTAGACTACATTTACAACAGAAAATATAGGACAGATGTAAACGAAGGGGCTGATGTAGCATAATAATAATTAATCTTTTGCAGGAAATAATTTTTGCGGTAATGAACCCAACAATAATATATAATATGTATGATAAAAACAAAATAAAAACAACAATAAAAATTAATTGGCGCTCCGGGGTGACTTCATTGATTCCAGTGGCGCTTTTGCTTTTTCAGCTGCAGGAAAACCCAGAAAAACCTGCAACACCACATCATCTGAAGATCTTGATCTAATAATGTCCTCTCTCTTATAAAACAAAATGTAGGGTGTCTCCAGAGGCTCCAATAAATTCAGTGTATCGCCAGAACACGACTATCGTCAAACTCAAACCAGTCCGTTTCGTCTTTGAGCAAGGCGTAATAATGACCAAATTCAACACCAGAACCACAGTGAACAATGACTGCATGAATATTATAATAGTTGTCTGCTAGGTTGGAAGTTCATCTATTTCGAACCTTCCAAAGAGTTTCTTGCTTCCGTTAGAGGTTGAGTCTTGTTTGAAAATCATCAGTGTTATTATTAGATTGACTGGTGC
>WOGN01005066.1:0-13531 GCA_015342105.1 Leptinotarsa texana | reverse complement strand
TATCCTCTCAGACCTCCTGTTTTGGCACCAGTCTTCTTATGAAGATTAGCGCTTCGTTAACGTTTCCAGCTATTCCTTTCATGTGCTTCCTTATAGGCATACTTTTTTCTGTTCTTAGGTATCGCCTATTTTCTCTACTCTCTCCTTTCTCATCTTCAATTCTCACATTTATCTCTTTTCCTAATTTTTCTTTCGGACACCAAAAGTACGGCTGTCGTTTTCTGCGGAGCTCCTGTTAGCATTTGCTATGGAGCCATTTTACAAGAATGTTTCTTGGTTTTAGCCATGTACAGTTTTGAGATAATCATCGATCCGTGGTAACTCAACTCCATTAGTTATTTGAGCTCTAAAGACGCCATCCTAGTGGAGGTCCCAATACCGATCCTCGCAGTACCCCACAAGTAAGGGGATATTTTTCCAGAGTAACTCTTCTACTATTCTATCACACAGTGCTGAATTCAACATATTATGTACCTACTCCTTCGTAATCATTATCATAATGTAGTATTTTTTTCTCTTTTTTATTGGAGAAAACTGTGTCAAACCTCAACTCTTGTTAGAAAATCTCACCTCATTTGATCCACCACTGCGATGCGTGTCTTGGCAACTCGTACGGCCTCTGCTACCCCATATTTTACTGTTATAAACGATGGAGCAAACGCACCCATAGTTGAAACCAGTTCAGCTTTCATATTGGTCGGACTGAGGCTTTCAAGTAGAAGTATTGTAGGTATCATCTAACGATGATCAATTTTCTACATTTTTACACATTCACCGAAAACGTTCGCCATTGATGGCTGCCAAACAAATATTAAACAACGCAGCGTCTTCAAACTTGAAACATATGCCATCTCTAGGTTAGACTGGGTTCTTCTGGGACCACCCTGTTATATGTATATCAACAAGATTGTCAAAATTCATTATGAATGAACAAACATTTCCCCTCTTTTCACTTCAACCTGTTGAATCATTCATTAGATTAAAAAGGATTAACAGTCTCCGAAAAAATCTGTCGTTCCGTTTTCATTATACGTAATCAGGCTTAGGACGCATTTAAGTGACAAGTGAATGTTTATTTTCAATTCCACTGAAATCCTCAGAGATACCGGGGTTCTCTAATTGATTACAACTGTAATAATAATAATCTCAGATACTAACAGAAGTAAACTTTCGGGTGCGGTTCAACCCTTTCATGTTACATAAAACAAGCTTACGTAAACATGTCAACAATTTCTGAATTTGCATAACAAGAAATGAAGGTATGTATGTGTGTGTATGTTTTTTTTTGGTTGTGTTAGCTTGTTTATATTAAAATTTTCAACTTTAAGTTCAGGATATTTGAACGACCATTTCTCCTGCAAGGTCATTTATAAATATCAATAAGATGATTAGGAGTTGCAAATGATAATTCGGGTGAAAGTTAATCAGTTTTTATTATAGCAATCTTCGTTATGTCATTAAATTAAGGAAAATACTGAAGTAAGTATTCTATGGTAACTAAGTTTTAGTATTTCTTTAGTTTTAATATTACTTTATGGTAATTTTTCACCTTCTCATTAATTTAATATAGTTTGAAAAACTATAAAACACGCTTTTAAAGAACATCGAACTAAAAAGTGAATACTATTTTTTAAATAAGCCTAAAACAATAATGAACGAAAAATACTAGTATTATTGTGAAAAATGCGACGGGCACTTGATATACAAAAAAATGCGCCCACGCTTTTTTCACAATAGTACTAGTATTTTTTATTCGTTATTGTTTTAAGCTTATTTATAAAAATATTTTTAACTTATTAGTTCGATGTTCTTTAAAACCGTGTGTTTTAGTTTTTCAAACAATATTTATTTTTAATTTTTTAGATTCGTATGATTTAAAAGCTTGTTTTTTAGTCTTTTCAAACTATATTTATTTTATCTAATTTTTGGGATCAATCAGCCGTATATTGTTTAGAAAAATGGCCATTGATATTTTCGTACAGCGCCATCTGCCCGCGCATAAATCAAGCAATAATGTCCATATATCATGCGTATAGCGCCATCTGCCCGCGAATAGATCAAGCAACAATGTCGGTAATTCTGTCAAATACAGATCCCTAGTTTGAGAGTTACAAACAAACATACATATCTACATACATAAATACATACATATAAAGCGTGTAGAAATGTATGCAATATCAGGAAAATAAGTGTTATAGATCCGTGATGGCAACAGCGTTATAGTTTTGTTTTATGTTGTTATATATTCATCAAATCTAAATTTTCCTAAAAGTTCAAAAGAACTCTCCACTTGAGTAGTTTTTTCGTGAGAAATCATTATACCAAGTCGTTTTTTTTTATGTTTTCCTGAAAACTGCATTTTTAAAAGAATTTTTGCACTGACTGTAGGGAATCGGTAAATTACCGGAATTTTGTTAAATTTTGACTTCAAACTCGAAATATAGAGAATTTTATTAAAAAAAAAAGCTTCGTGGTAAGAACCAAAGTAGTTTCAAAAATATCTTATCAGAAGGTAAATACAACAAAAATCAGTTTCGAATTATTTCAAGTTATATAGGTGTACCTCGAGGTACTGCAGTTGAGCCACTGTTAGTTGTAATTTTTGCAGAAAACACCTAAATTGTACAAAAAAATCTTTACCCAAATGTAACTATAATTGTTACACTAATTAAAGTGGATAGCGACCGAAAATGAAATATTTCATGCACTCATAATTTTCATGATAGGAATCGATCGAGAAACGTCGTATAAAAAGTAATCTAATCTATAACGTTTAAAAAATCCTGGAAGCAAGGAGTATCGTAGATTTGTAATTTGTTGAATTATTTTTCATATTATGCCTGGTTCGTTCCTCGTATAGATTCGAATAACCTTTATTCATTAATTCATAATTAACGGGTGTATATATCTGTTTTGAAATATTGTTAACACATTTTTTTCTAATCATTACACTAGTGTCACTTTCGTTTTTATGACCACTCAAAAGTGAATGTCTACATATTCTGTTCACATTGTCTGACTGCTATATTTCTTTTTAATTTTACAGGCATCACCTTGCATTAGTCGCTGAACATGTCCCTTTTCGGAGAGAAATTAATGACATTAAAATTGAATTATAATTTTTGCGGTTCATAAATTGTAGAGTTATCAAATTTGTAATGAGAGTAAAGAGATTGAAATAAATTTGACGGATGTATTTTTAAGGGAACGTTTTCCGTATATGACATAATTACTTTATCAACTGTGAATATTTCGTACAGAAATAACTTGAAATATAAAAAAAAACAAACATTTATATGGTCGCTCAAGCGACCAATCAACCGGCAACTGCCGTAGCAGACATTTGAACTAATTTGAAATGCCATCGGAAAACGAATCCACATGTTTCTAGAAATGATATTAAATCGAGAAAGGTTAATGCAGTCAAGCTGCTGGAAAATAATTCCATAAAAATCAAAATATAAATAGATATGTACTATTTTGATCATTCCCATATTGATTTCAATTTGAGTCGCCAGTTGATTGGTCAAACCACCAACACTGACTTGGGTGTCACACCAATAGGTGGTTCCACTTATGTCTCGCTTGCGTTTACGCAGTTATCATGTTGATTAATTGACAACACCCTCATTAGTCTTGAGGAAAACAAGTGAAGAGGTGTTGTTAAATGATGAGACCTTTCATATTTTTTTTTTATATTGTATCACCATTAAACAAATTTTGTAGCTTTTCCCTGAAGATGGTAACACATTTTATCGAAATATTGGAATAACTTGTGTTATAAGAGTACACTGGTGAAAGCCATGTGGCTGTAGACCACATGGCTGATGATGATGATAAAACAGTTAACACTGACAGCTGTCATGTGATTTTGTTTGAAAAATTGTTTGTTTGTATGTCTATGTGAAACTATGGAACCAAAGAGAACAATTATGTTGCAAGTGTGATTAGAGGTATCTGCTGTTTTGTGAGATTATCAATGAGAAAACTGAATGTCAAATACATGGAAAATGTTTTTTTTAATTTGTTAAGAGTTAAGTTAATGAGAATTCAGCATTAATGCTAATTTGAAAATCATGTAAATTTTGACCAAAATAAGTAGAAAGGCATAAACATCGCTGAGGTGATCAATGTCGGATCTTTTGTTGAAGTATTTCTTTCAATTGCTAAGATTTTGGTTCAATTACAGTCCATGATATGACCTGCTTAAAAAACGTGATTGCTGAAAGTACATCTCTCAGGATGTAATCTATTATCACTTTTGTGCAAAGTGATTCTGTCTTCAAGTAATCTTGACGTTTGACCAGTATATTCATTACTATATACAATTCAAGACCATAGATGGAAGATGATCAATTTTGAAATGAAAATTCCAGAAAATGTTCAGCCCAGAAATTCAATTTATACTTCAACAAAGTTGGTGCAAAATATATCAGTCTAGGATTCCTACTCCATTTATTCACCGCTCTGGCTCTTTCTTCCTGATCAGAAAGTCATTAGTAAATTAAAAAACGTTAATTGTATGTCAAGCTCTATTGCGCCTGACACAATCATCATTCGATTTTTTTTTCTCAGAACTAATTTGGTTATCCATATGTTTGTATTTAGAATTATCATAATATTATTTCGGTGAAAATGTGTCACAGTGCATTTCACACATCTATTCAGTTTGAAAACTCAGTATTTCATCCCTCATACACCTGATCAATATTAAATATACAGACCCGTTACTTGATGAAAATTAATGACACTATCCATGATTTGAACAATTTTCATACTGTGGCTATTTTGAATAGTATGTATAATGAGAACTTGTATTACTATCGTGAATAACCTTGTGAATAGTTTACCCAATTGTTTTTCGAAGGACGAATCAATGTTCACAGTTAAAGTATATTTTGATTGACTTTTGCTCTTATTAAGCTTTGGGAATCATTACTGTGCCATGCGAAAGTAGCAATACTTGAGGGGCAAGAATAGTATAGATGTTGAATTTTGAAATACCTCAAAATTGCAAGTATCCTCCGATTCAATAAATACTTGGTTACTCACTGGGCACTCCAATTAGAGGATACCTGTTCAACAATGGGTTGTAATAAATAAATTGATGGATGTAGCTGGTACTGTGTGTTAGGAGATCATCATGAAAAACGAGAAATGAAACTTTCTATGTTTTTCATACTGGATCTAAGGAGACAAGCAACCATGGACAACGAAATTCCAGGAAAATATAAACATTTAACAAAGGACCTGCATAAACAAAAGCCCTGAATATTTGCGAAAAAAAACTAAAAAGTTGGACGGCTCATGGATAAAAAAGGGCTGTTGATATGTGATTGCGTGCTGAATACATTGAATATAAATTTGTATTAGAGAAAAATCTCACTATGTCTGTGTATTTTCTAGAAATTCATTCCTGAGCCCAACAGACAATAAAAATGCATATCAGAATTCTACCGAATTATATAAAGGGAACTTATTTGGATAGACATTAATTAATTTTTTATGTATAATTCAATTCATAGAGTACTGTAAATTCTCCAAATACTCAAAACATTTTGTATTCAGCAAAGCTTTAAAAAATATGTTTTGAGTAAATAGAAACCTTTCTTGTTAAAGATTAAAAATGAAAGTACTTATGGCAGCTACTGGTGTTTAAAAAGGATTCATTTGCTCAATTTCACTTTCTGCTTTGATGATACCAGTTTTTCGTCGCAAAATAGAGGAATGTCGACTGGCTATGCGCTCAGTTGGATATATTGACCTTAGAGAGGGTCCGCGCTACCCAACCGGTTTTTTCGTCCTCTGTACACCTTCAGGCCTTTGCGGAGCGGACATCCGAGATATTCAAGGTCTAGCTACTCCCGCGACCGTAATAGCTGGTTACTAGGCCGGTTGATATATGAAGCGCCGGTTACTTAGAGTTGATACCTTTTGAGTTCCGTATTTATGTTGAAAGGGAAAAGTTGCATACTTATTTACTAATGTATAAAATGGAAAATATAAAACTAGTCTCTCTGAAACAACTACGCCTCCCTACGGATATCGAAATACATTGAAATCACCCTTTCTTGCAATATTTTTTATATTAACCAGACCCATGGATTGCTGAAGAAGAATTACTGGAGTTTTTTTCCAACACAAAATCGTTATTTTTAAACCTCGACACGTGTTTCGATCACCAAGTGATCATCTTCAAAGAGGAAGATTAATCAGTTTGAAGACGTAGATGTGTGTAATCAATTAATCAAACTATAATTGGGTACCAATAATATGTATTTTTTGAAATTGCGTAGAGAGCAGGGACGTTCATGCTTTCAACTTTTCAAACTATAATTGGATACCCAAATACTTCCCCTACGCTTTGATTTCCAATGAAACAATTTAAACAGGAATATATTGCATTTGTTCCCGGATTTACATACAACTTCCTCCTCAACATAGGTATATTTTGAATCATCCGAATGCCGCAGTGATTAAAAGAAACAACTTTTAATACATAATTTACCAAAATGTTATCATCCCTCGCATTTGAGGCCAACGGAGGGAAAGATTCCCACACAGAACTCACATTCAAAAAGGATAATTTCCCCAGAGAAATCAGTATACAAATGGTATTCAGCGGTACATTTGCGGGAACAAGATATGACTATTAGGTTGTGGTGATATAATAAATAAATTGAATGTGACTGCTAAACGATCATCATAAGAAATTCGTAACAGAAAATAAAACATGATAAAAGAGGTCGGGGAAACGTATTTTTTATTGTGACAGGAATTTCTCGAATCTTAAGATTGGATATTTGTGCTCGTGTATAGATCACAAAAAATGTATGCCAAGAAAAGTATGTTCTGGAAGGCTTTTGAATACTTTCCATTGTTCTGGACCATTCCAAAACTTTCTCAAAGGGGAAACTCTTGAAAATTGTATTTTCGAAAGCGCGTCCTTTGGGTAAAAACAGGTACCTTCTCCATAGATGGGGGAGAAAGGGCTGCCACATCATGTAACTCCCTTGATCCTCGTGTCTTGGGCTACCTATCGGGCGCGTCCCCAGGTGGTGGTTAGGGGACCGGCCAGGGGACTGGAGGCCCTGTCCGGAAAGCCAATGTGGTCTTATGGACGAGGTCGCCAGAATCCTGGCCAGTGGCTGAAATGAGTAGGGTGAGGAGACAAAAGCTCCCCAAAAGCCCTTGACAAACATGCCATAGTGGACCAGCCTACCCAAGCTAAGGTGTAAGGAATCTTGCCAAGAGTTGAATATCCGCAGAGTGATATGCGGTCACGAACGATCCCATTGGGGAACGGGGGAAACCTCATTGTAATCAGTCTACTTCTGGTAATGCAGTCACCTCTGCCAGAGGTGACCAACTCTTCCCTTGCTACTAGTGGGAACGCACATGAATAAAAAAGACACAAAAATAGAAGCAACAAGAACAAAAACCAATCCCGAGGCTGGACAGAAGTGCTCACCTCAATCTAATGTGGTGGCTGGGGATGATCAGAAATGTCCACCCCAATCTAGCTGGACATAGCAGATCACCTCGTGATGTAATACAAAGACCAAGGCGTAAGTAAGCGCATTTGCGGCGCCGAGGCCAAAAGGAGAAAGAGAGCGAAGGAGGCAGGAGTGGCAGCAAATATAAGTGCACCTTTCTCCTCCTCCACTCCACCTCCAACAGCAAGGGCACTTCCTGCTGCGATCTCCAAGAGTTCCGCCTTGAATAAAGGCAAGGAACCGGCTGTCCCTGCAGGAAATCACTCTCACTTGTACACCTCCAAGGAGGGCACCCCAAGAAAGTTGAAAGGTGCAGTGACAGTAATGTTGATGCTCCTTCCAAAACATTCGCAGAGGCCACCGTGAGACACCTCAAGGTTGCCAAAGTGAGTGTGTTTTCGGCGAGTCTTGGCCTGCCAATGAAATGGAGATGACTCCTAGTGACCTGTCCACCTTCCTGGAGAGGATAGGATGGACCATGACCTAGGAGGACAACTCCTGGAGAGGATGTACAATGGATCACGTGTGGCCTAAATGCTGTGGGTCCACAATTTTCCAGAATTCTGCGGAACATTTCAGTCATTCCTCGTCCTAGAATGTTATGGAGTAGTTTCGAATACTCTTGAAAGTTGTCGATTCTTCTAAAACTTTCTAGAGGCCGAGACTTTCAGCCTTAGTACCTTCAAAAGCACACCTTTTGGTAAAAATGGAAATGGAACCAATATGACACTATGACGGGAAAAAATCAGGTTTATAAGGTTTGCTATCCGTGCTCTACCAGGCCGGTCACTAGTGTAAAATAAAATATGTTTACATAATATCAAATGGAAATAATTCGAGTTTCATACGATACGAAATCGATGACAAACAATGTTCATACATTATTGTTTCTTCAGTGGTTCATTTTTATCAAAATGAAAAAACAATTAATAAACTTTCTTATGTTTTTAACCACTAATGTATATCATTCATGTGGGATGAATTCTCGACGAATAAATAATGTCTTATTAATATAAGCCAGAGAAATATAATTCACCGAATTAGATTCTTTTCACTTTTACAGGGTGTCCAAAATGTTCCTCATAGAAAGTATCTCCGTTATATCATAAAAATAATGGTAAACTAGTTCGAAAGTGTTTTACTAAATATATAAATAGTTCCTGCAGAAGATTTGTTTTATATTCCTTCTTTTGATTGTTTTATTTCATCCCGTTTAATATTACGTTTAAATCTATTGTTTTGAAAAAGATTTAATTACCATTTCGAAAACTAATGGAAATAAGCCATCTTCTGAAAATAATAATGCGTACATACTTCAACAGAGATGAGGTGGCTAGTCATTAATAGTATCAGAACCCTAAACCTTACTTTTTTTCAATTACAACTCATGTTTATATAATAAGGTTATATAAAGAATTGAAGACAAGTTGATTATCAAATGAAATTTTATTGTGCAAAGACACAAATTTACAAGCCAATCTCCTCGATAGTATTTAAATATATGTTCGAATTGTCCCCCTCACAATCCACACATGGCTCAACTAATTCTGTTACTGCAGCTTGAAGTAATGTCGTTAGTCTTCCACAGGCATCTAACTTTCAGTGGCAGAAAGTTCAAGTTTTATAAAATTCACGTTTTCAATGCCCAAGCGAAACAAAATTGAGAGAAGTTGAATCTGGTGATGCACAGGCCACTGTATCGAAGTTCTTCTACAAATCTATTGGCATCCGCAGATAGCTTTCAAATGCTTCGTTACACTTCAAGATCAGCACCATCCTGCTTCCACCCCATGTTTCTCAGTTTCTTCAATGGGATATCATCAAACAGCTAAGGTAAGGTCTGTTGTAGTCATTCCAAGAGTCGTAGACCTACCAGTTGTACACACAACATATTTATACCCCAGATTTCTTGGAAAGATGGTTGCTTATTTCCGAATGGATATTTTACAGACCAGTAATTTACAATAGGTCGTGGTTATGAGAACAAGATTCATCCCAAGTCAGTAGGGTTTTATCCTGGTTATCTACCAGATTATCTAGGTTAGTTTAGGTCAAAGTGAGTGAGTTTATTCGACCCGTCACTGTAATGAAGCCGATTTGTCTTCAAGGTGAGTGATGTTTCACGTTAGATGATAAGAGCCTAGCTCTGCCAAACTTTGAAAACCTGATTCGGTACGCAGCGGGGCAGGCACAACATATACGCTCTCCTGTTTTATAATTTTCCAAACAGAGACAACACACACTGTGAGTCCGATTCTCTGCATATGATGATTCAGACGACAGTGACCAGTGAGGAGGCTTGTTAGACATCGTAATTCATCCCTACTATAGTCCAACAACTCCTTGGTTTCATGCTTCGAATGGTGATTGAATGCCTTGGAGTGAGCCAATCCTGAAAGATTTTTCCAGAAGTCTTTGAATCTACTCGCCATCCAAGTGTTTAACGTTTGTTTGGCAAAACCCAAAGCAATGCTAACGACAGGTTTGGGTCCGATGAAGCTCCTTGCAGCACCCTCCTTTGATCCGTGGGCTAAATGTATTTCAAAATTGCCCATTGCTATTTTGAAACTCTAGGAGAGTATTCTCAAGACTTTCAATATTATTTACAAGTGTTCGCACAGCAATATGGAATGTAAATGGTTGTTTTTTCTAAGATAATGGTGAAGACTTTCGAGGCCGAGGTTTTCAGTGTCACTATTTTTATTCGGGTTTTAAGGCCGTATATTTTTGGAATTTCATCCTGACGCTTTGCTGATGCGGGTAGATGGCTTCTTCAGAGGTTCAAACATGAATTTATCTCCAATCTTCTGTTTGTAGCATGATACTCATGTTTCAGAAATGGAAATTATTCTGATCCTACTATTTGTTCCACTACGACATATATTTTGTAACATCAGAGTAACGCTCTCTATACAGTGTGGTCCACTGAGTCTGCAACAAATGGGAAACTTTTTTATTATCGATTTCTCAAAAAAATGTATTCTTGACAAAACTGGTGCATGTTCCAAAACTATACCAAGTGTACCTGAAATGGCTTTATGACAAACATGATACATGATAGCTCAAAAAATATAAAGGTCTTTCAAGAGTAAAGTACCCTTATTTCAAAAAATATAGAAATATGTTAAAGAGAAATATTGCTTAGAATAGAAAGTTATGTTCAGAAACGAAGTCAACGACCGTCAATTTCATGTTTGTTGCAACGATATTTAACAGAACTCTAGAACAAAACAAATCTTTTTAACGAGGCAAATACTTTACCAGGTATAATGTTCATATGAATAAATTGTCAATAAAAGTATAAAATTTCTTTTATTCTGACAACAATGCCTCAACTAGAACAGATATTGAAAAACAATCCAAAATCTATCGCGGATAGCGATGAACAAAAAACACATACGCCCTGAAACAATACTGTAGTTTGATAGTGTGGCTTCTTAAAACTTGCCTGTAAAACGTTTTCATATTAGTCCTTAATTGAAAATGTCTCGGACAATATTATTAACGTTAATTGAAAAGGCAGAATTAGTTTTAATCTGTGGTGATGGTTATAAAACAATGCGCGAAGCTACAGATATTTTCAACGAGCGGCATCCAGACAAACAAATTTGCTATTCAAGTGTGAGTAGAATTCTGAAGAATTTCAAACAGACCGGCTCACTAGAATATAAACATAATACGGAGCGTACGAAACCTGTATGCATAGAAGAAAACCAGCTTGACATACTTCAAGCAGTAGTAGAAAATCCTAGAAGATCCACCCAAGAAATTAGTGATTATATCGGCATAAAAAACCTCTGTGAAGCATATTCTCAAGAAACATAAGTACCATTCTTACAAACCTACATTCATTTGTACATTTCAAGAAAAAGACTATGATTGAGATATGATTTTTCCATGTGGATTCAGAGTGAAATAGAAGAACAACGAGATTTTCATCGATGTACTTATTCTGTTTGGAGATGAATCTACTTTTACAACAAATGGGGTTCTATCATCACAAAATTTCAGATGGTGGTCGGATGTCAATCCAAATTTTATTATTGACAACAAAAATCAATACTTTCAGAAAACAAACGTTTGGTGTGGTATATTGAATGATAAACTACTAGGTCCGTTTTTTCGCGAGAATTTGAATGGTGACAGGTACTTCAACTTTTCGGAAACTGAAATAGGAGAGTTTAGGGATGATAAGGTACTAGAAGAACGGCAGAAGTCATGGTTTCAACATGACGGATGTCCTGCCCATCCTACTAGAAATATTTCTCAGTGGCTCAATATGACTTTTCGTAATAAATGGTTAGGACGAAATACCGATCTTGGATGGCATCCTCGTACCCCAGACATTACACCTCTAGATTATTTCTTATGGGGATACTTAAAACAAAAAGTCTACGCCCCTTTAATAATGTTGATGAGCTTGAGACTTCAATACGAGAAATATTCCCGCTAATGTGTTGCGATCTACATTAAACAAATTTTATGAGCGAACAATTAGATGCATCGAAAGAAAAGCTGGAAAGTTTCCCATTTTTTGCACACTTAGTGGACCACACTGTATGATTGTTCCCCCTGTAGAGAATTTTTTTGACATTGAATGTGAATGGCAGCTTATATTGAAATATTTTAAATCACCAGCAACACACTATCGTTTTTCTGGAACTTTGCTGAAGGGTTTATTTCTCTTCGCCTGCCAATGCGGAACGGCTGTCTTATGAATCAGAGATGTGGAGTGGCTAGATTTTTGACATAATCCCTACATTGGCTAAAATCGTCGATTGTATTTTTCCAATATTCTGAAACCAAACCATGGTGCACCAACATGTTGGCCAAATTCTGAAACAGAGGCTTGTTATTTCAAAGAAAAATAGCAGCTATGCCCTCAATGATTATAACGAGTTGATACTTCATTTTTATGTTTTGTACTCTATCTCTATGAAGAAAACTTTCTTCATTTCCTGAAGACAACAACTTGGTTGGTGAAACACGCCTTGAGGAGTGTATTACATTCTTTGTCATCGGGAAAAGTGTTTGTTTTGGTTTTCTGATCATATTTCTACTTTTCAAATTAAGAAGCAAATATCTGTGAAAGACATGTGGGACACTCTGTACAACAGGCTGGTTTTAACTTGGAACATTATTCAAATTTATTAATAACTATTTTTGAACCACATAATAGACTTAATATTTATTATGGCGGCAACAACAAACATGCACTATTATTTACGGTTTGGCTCCGTACAAACTCCTTTTAAGTTATGTTAAGAGGGTCGTAAGCACTGTGGGGTGCCCGAGGGAGTACAAGGGAAGCCTGTTGGCTGCTAACCTAATGAGAAGTGGAATAATTGAAAGAATACAAGTTTTTCTATTAGCAAGAAGAATCTCGTAATTGTACTTTGTTTCAAGGGTTTCCCTGTGTTGTTCGTTAAAGGGGTGTAGAGATGCGAGAAGAGGGTTTCAAGAGATGAATGCAGTTTTTATGTTTATCGAATGTAATGAATAACTTTTTTGGTGAATGTTTCGGTGAATTCGTTGAATTTGTTTGAAACGGTGTTTGTGTTTAATCTTTCTTGCATTCACGAAGGGTAATACCAGGAAACCGGTCTGCAGGTGATCTAGTCGAATATTGTTAGCTAAAACCTGCTGATATATGAACGAAAAATATCTACAAGAGTAATCTCTATGAAAATGTATCTATTGAATATAATTCTGTGTCCAACGTGGTTGTATTAAGGTGAGTAGTTTGTTTTTCAGCAGAGAGTTTCCAGATCCTACATAGATAGATAGATAGATAGAATTTGCAGTGGCCCTACAAAACCCAAATAATACCCTATCTTTTTACAATGAGCTAGGGAAGCAAGGAAACTTTCCATTGAATGGAAGAAAGCTAAGCTTGTGCTTTTGAGAAAAGGCAACAATCCAGGTAGCACAGGACATCCAATGGATATCCATTTTATGTCCATTATACGTACAGATGTCCTTGGACCTAAAATGGATATCCATAGGATATCCATATTTGGACATATTTTGGATTG
>WOGN01005065.1:306-13532 GCA_015342105.1 Leptinotarsa texana | reverse complement strand
AGCCAGTTTACTAACATTGTTACCTATTTTGACCCGTTGGGTTCTACAAGAAAGATAATTTGTAAAAACATTATTTGCTGATCCTCGTATTCCATATAAATTCAATTTATTTAAGAGAGCTTCATGGATTTCAATGTTGAAATCTACCGTGCCCTAACATGAGACCGCAGAAACGGCACCTGGGTCACTCGACTTGTTAAAATGAAAGATTGTTGCCTCATTTTCCTGAGGTTTCAGGCTCTTGGCGATTTAGGGTTCAGTCAACATCATAATCATGATATAAAATTGAATCTGAGAATTTCTGTAGGAGAATTTATGCAGAGTTTTCATGACGATTATATTCGAATATTGGATTCCATTGGATCAATCATATTAGTACACTGACTGAAATTGTGAAAATGATTGAAAACTAATGACACCTAGATATTAGTTTTATCGCTGTTACGAAGAAGAGTTTCATCACTGTAAAACTGTATTTTGGTGACCTAACTATGATTTTTTTTACCATTATATCGGTTCGAAACTGATTCCAAAATGATTTTTTTTATAGGTCTTTCAAGTAGAGGCGACTTTCGAATTATTGATGAACTAATTAATATAAACGTTCACTATACTAGGAAGGAGAAAAATAAATATGTACTTAATAATATATAATTGACAGAATCAGCTTATATAGGGTGTTTATTAAACACGCGGCAAAAATTTAAGGGACTATTATTTGGACTATTATAAGGATATTTTGTCTCTCGATGATTTTGGTAAGGTGCTTTGTTTCGAAGATACGGGGCAAAAAATATTTCGACAATAACAATTCATTATCAGAAATTACATGTAATGTTTCTCAGACTACAAAAACTGTTGAAAATGACTAGACTACCCCCCGCTCGGATGCAAGAATCCAATCTTCTCCTCATCAACTCCCGAACTCTTTCAAAAACACGAGGATCGTTTCTGCGATCTCCGTATGTTACTGTTAAAAACTCTCGAGACAATATGCTGTAATGCGCTGGTGCACCATCGTGCATAAATGACATTGCATTTCTTCAAACCAGTGGTACATTATCCGGAAACTGAGGTAGCGTTTGTTCCAAAAAGTTGCGGTATACCTCGCCGGTAAGTCTTCCTGGCATAAATACCGGTACAATTAGAGAGTCATTTACAATTTTCACCCAAACATTCAACGAGAACTAATATTGAAAGTGATCTTCAAGCACCTCATGTGGATTTTTTCAGCCCAAACGTAATTATCGTGAAAATTCCTTATGGTATTTCTTAAGAAACTGGCCTCATCGGTAGAAAATAAGTGCTAGTAGTTGAGGGATTTGAACCAATGTACGCAAAACCCACTGACATACAATACGTGAAAGAATATCTGCAGGAAGAATTGCCTGAATTCGTTGTATGTGCTATGGGTACAACAAATAGTCTCTAAGAATGTTCCAAAATTCCCGTTACTTACATTTAAAGTATTTACAATTTTTCGAGTAGAAGTACTCGGATCTTCTTCTATCAAAGTAACTCTTTTCTACTTTTACCGTTCTTCTAACCTTGACCTTCCTGGTCCTCCATTTCGCTTCAATGCTCCTGTTTCACAAAGTCGTTGATGTATATCTTGGAAGGTTTTTCTATTAGGTACATTACGATTAGGAAATCGTTTATTGTACAACCGCCTAGCTTTCAATGAATTGACATCAGCAACTCCAGAAATGAAATGCATGTCAGCCATCTCTACGTTACTACAGCCATTCATGATAGAGGACTTCACTAACAATACGTTAAATATTGAACACAGAAAATACACGTCAAATAGACAAAGTCAATCAGTTTCAACCTATTCGATACATATAAATGATCACCCACAAAACATACTATTCAAATTGAATGTCTGCAGCCGTTTGTAGTGATCGGAATGTTGTTGATAGGTATCAACGAAATTGTTACATTTTTTATTACTTGGTAGGTCCAGTGTAGTAGTACGCTATATTATTATGTCGGCTACGTTAATAATATCAAGATTACCAGAATTGTTATTGTCGAAATTATTTTTCGTCCGGTATCTTCGAAACAAAGTGTCCTATCAAAAGTCATTAACGGACAAAATATCGTTAGAATGGTCCAAGGAATAGTCCCTTGATTTTTTTCACATATTTGATAAACACATTTTATACTTTTGGTAGGTATCGAGTGCATTGCAACCGACTCTGTGGGAATGACTCGCACCAGATTACCTTTGCTGAGACTAAAGTTGAAAATATCCTGTGTGAGTCAAAGGAAATACACACATTCACTCATTTATAAGCGAAATATATAAACAAGACATCTTACTGACTAAGAGGGCTCTTCAAAGAATTTTTTTTTTCATTGACTCAATCGTTACTCGATGGAGATCCATAGTAATTTCACAAACGACACTGGAATCGATTCGATCTTCACAAACTTCATTTCCAAAAATATCACGACACGTTTCGCTATCATAGTAGCTATTTCATATTGATTAACATATATACTGAAAACTAATTCTTCAGTCTAACTTTCATATACCTCACGTAATCACTAATGAGAACTTCATGCTCAGGTACATTAATCAACCATAATTTCCTAAAGCATATATTTGTACATCAACCCAACTTTTATATACCTCAGGTACATACTCAATCATAATAACCTAGGACCTAGGGCACCTTACTTCTAGCCCAATAATTATATGTTTACAAAGACTAGAATAACATTGGTTCCTAAAAACAAGTTCAGTAATCTACTTCAATCCCGTTGGTCATTCAGTAGAATGTTTGAACTTTAAAATTTCCAATATTTCCAAATGATTCATTTAGCTTCACAATCTCACACACAGCTTCATCATTTTTGATCGCAGAGAAATAACTTTGAACTCTGTTTCAAAAACTTTCTATTATATATATGAATATCTTCCCAGAGCTTTTATACAGCTTTATGTCTGTCGCCCGACTTGGGCCATTCTATCTTGTACATAAAACAAATTTTAAAGAAATTATGATTGGTCATGTTCCACAATATCATGAAATATTCCTGATATTTTCGGTAATTGAAGAATCATGACGTCACAGCTCGTCCTCGAAGAATTATACTCTGGATCGTTTCAATAAATAATACTTCAAATGTGTTGGTATACCAATTTCCTAATTGAAGTGATATTTCTTGATATCGTACAACCTCCATAAGTGAAAAATTAATTATTTCTAACCCCACTTTGGATGCCATGCTGTGGAATTATTACTATCGACTATGATATTTTGAGGAAAAAAAAGAAAAAAAATCATTAAAAAAATATACTCTTGAGAACGGACTTATCTCACCTCAACTGGAAGTTGAGAAAAGTATCTTTTTGGGATATTCCCACATCTCTATTTTTTGTATCAAGATGGAGTGGTAGAAAGCCAAAACCTTTCTTTCCCACAATATTTTATTTATTATAAGTATTTATTATAAGTATAAGCATTAAGCATAAAAACAAAAGAATGCGTGGTGAAAAACTTAGACGAGATTGGTATTGTTAACGGTATCTGGTAAGATGGTATATCTTGCAACAAAATGTTTCTACAGTACTTGCAAAGGATGAACAGAATTTTATGATTACAAGATGAGCTGTCATTATTGTCAAGTCATGTAGTCTCCGAACATCTTGGAAAAAAGGGTGCTGCCATTCAAGTTTTTTGTTAATTTTTATTATATGTCTTTGTAATATATGAAAAATGAACACCTCTTCGTTGTTCAAGTAAATTTGTGATGAATTGTTTGGAACCTTTAGTGTAGTAATGAATATAACTGGAGTTTTGCCCAACACCAAACCGTTATTTTAACACCTCGATACATGTTTCTTGCTTAGGTCGAAATTCAGCAAATTATTAAGAAATTAGTAAGGATTGTAGAAAATGATTGCCATAATTTTAAAAAAGACAGAAATGCAGAGAAACGTCATGCTAACTTTATAAATGTTGGTATTTGAATCCAAATAATATAGTCATGAAGAAATTTAAAAATAGACGGTTAACAATAAAAGTGTAAGCTTTTTATTGAAGGTTAAGTTGCAAACTTGCCTATCATAATCAAATACCAATAACGTGAAAGTTTCCAATTTCAAATAGAGAGGAATGAACGCAATAAACACTTTAATAAACATTTTGAGATTACAACTTGACCTAAAGATCAAAAATGTTAAATCAAAAAATTATAGCATCCTTATAATTATGTAAAAAAGACTGATACGTTTGAACAGTGTTTCATGTTTCTTATTTCGTTCAATTTCAATATAATGATTGATGAAAAAACTGCCGTCAAAACTGAACTTACAAAATCTAGTTTACATGCTCCGAGTTTTACCAACTGCTACACAAAGCTGCTCACAAATTGTGTAACATGAAGCTATTCGAGTCTACTACGACCCTCAATTTATTATTGTTTGAGGAAATTTTTTCACCACATTACAAATTTCTTAAGGATGCATGTTTTTATTCTAGTTTACCATTAGAAAATAGGTTATGAGGTTACTCATTGGGTACAATGAACGGTCTCATAATAGACAATTTTTTCCACAGTTACAGAAAAAAATTTCAACAAGAAAAACTTTATAAAATACTTTTTTGAATGTATCAAATGTGCTCGGGTCAGATACTAGTTTATACATTTCAGGTTATTAAATCGTTCTTTACTATTTATAATTGAATCTAGCACAACCTACTGAAAACTATCCAATGACAATAAGACTCAAAGACCTCAAAGAATAATAGTATAATGTTATGTAATCTCATCTCAGAAACTTGAAACTATTTCGGAAATTCTCCATCCACATTTGCATTCACTGTAGGCAAAATCTATGCTGAATATTCCCAGAACTTACCCTGTACATCGGTTATCCCACAACGCTTTCAGTATTGTGGTTGGATTATGTTTACTCGGTCAATGTAACCGTACGACCCAATGGGCATCCACCGGCTTCAATTTAGGTCCCATTTGGTCGATATTCCTTGCTCTTTCAGCGCATATTGTGTTCCAGTTCAAATGTATAGATACGTGTTCCAGCTTATCAGTATAGTTAACAAGTGACATTTCGCAAAAAAATTAGGATTGACTTATCAGTCGATTCGTAATTTCACAGTTATTTACGATTTGCGAGTAGTTACTCTAACAAATAGTTCAGAAGTCAGAAACAATTTAGTTGAACATTACCGGAGTTTTTTCCAACACCAAACCGTTACTTCAACACCTCGGCACGTGTTTTGATCATCTTCAAGAGAAATATCTTTTTTTGATCTTCCTCTTGAAGATGATAACTTGATGATCGAAACATGTATCGAGGTGTTAAAATAACGGTTTGGTGTTGGGAAGAACTTCAGTTATATTCATTACTACACTGAAGGTTCCAAACAATGCATCACAAATTTAGTTGAAGAACGAAGAGGTGTTCATTTTTCATATATTACAAAGACATATAATAAAAATTAACAAAAAACTTGAATGGCAGAAAGTCTTCTGCCATTCACAAATGTCACAGCACAAATGTTTATAGTATTGATTAAACGGCAAAAACAGAAATTGAAATTGGTGGTTCGGTTCGCGCATGCGACGCCAGATTTGAGCAATCAACAGTGAGGAATGAAAAAAAAATAGGTACTTGTTGAAGAGGTGCGTGAGTATATAATAATTTGACGGCAAAAAATTCTAATCGCACTTTCTCACTTGATTAAATTTTTGTTAGATAACACTTTTTGGGTTGTGAATTTGCATGAAAACATAAAAACATAATTTCAACTGGTTTATTTTCTTATTTACGGGAGCTACATCATTATTATTATTTTTTTTTCATTTATTGCTCAAGAAAGTATCATAAATAATTGCATGGAATTATAAAGATCAAAAATCGAATGCAAAAAGCTTCCCTGGAAAACTGATATCTTGTGTTTTGGGCATGTGATTACATTTTTGTTTCTCAGATGTATGTGGTGTTTGTTGTATGTCTGCCCTGAATGTTAGTTTACGATATTAATAAGGCGGATATATATGTATCCATATATATGTATATATGCACCAGTGATTTTTCTATAAATTTTTTTCTATAAATTTTTCTGCATCTAGCCACTAGATGACGCCGTAATTTGGAGACCCCTTGGTTAGAGTATAAAATGGTTGTACTTTAGAAGTAACTTTTAGATTTAGGATTCGCTTGAGAAACCTATTGTATAGCGAAACACGTGTTGCGGTTATTGTAATACCCTTTAAAGTGAAAATTCAATATCGGTGATTTTCACAAAAAAAACTTATGACTAAAATAATTTCACAAACTTGGAACTCGTATCACTTTTTTTATGCAGCTAGCAATAGTATGAAGCAGTTTCACTTATCAGTAAGTGCACGTTTCTCCAAAAGTCAAGATTTATAGTAGGTTTCACGGTATATGGTAGTGGCTAAACGATTATAACGAAACCAATTAGATCCTTGAGTTGTAAAACCCGAGAATGGCCATGATAAATATAAAAGGACCGGATTTATCAATATTTACACTATGAAACCCGATGAAGAATAAATTTCAAATACTAGAAATATAAGTATATGACCTTCGCATTATTTACTTTATAAAAATGGATGTTTGTTGGTTGGTTGGTAAGTGATAAACTTCTACATCGCTCATCCGATCGCGATGAAACTTGACATGTATAGGTGATTTTTCATATATAAGGTTATAAGGCTATCAATTTTTCTGCAACTAGCCACTAGATGGCGCTGTAGAACAATTTTTTGAAGCACTGTTCTATAACGCTGCGCACGCCTGAGTTTGTTGATTCTGATTCTGTCAAAACATTGGAACAGCAGCGATACAGCAACATAGTACTAGGAATAATATGAAACCAGATAATTTTGTCTCTCAGGGGTGTATTAGAGAGTATTACTGCTCACACTCTATAGCAAATTTTTTATACCCCAACGTATGGAATAGGCAGTATAGGGTGTCCGTAGATAAAAAGTAATAGTGGTTCGTTATAAAAAAATCACTTATCTTCTGACGCAAAATTTTTTTTTTAAATGTATATAGTTCCTTACTTCGGGAACGCGGTTTCTGCAGTAAGTGTAACCTGTAATTTGACGAAGTTGCCTCTCAATTAAGTTAGACAAATTGTTGGAAATCCCATCGAACCAAGAAAAGAAACCGTAAAGGTTCCGGTCACAAAAAGTCTAGACGACTGGTGAAAAAATCTGATAAGGCGAAAAATTACACTATGTACGATGAGCAGCGTGTCCCTACAATCAAAAGTCTAAAACACCGGCTCATCAATGACGGAACTCAAATCAACTGTAGCCTCTCTACTCTTTGGCGAGTTATGTCTGCAATGGGCTTTAAATATCACAAAATTGACAAGAGACAAGTAATATTAAAATCCACAAGTTTAATAAACTGGAGTTCTGAATATATAATATCAATAAAAAATACCGGTCAGAAAATCGCGCAATAATCTACATCGACGAAACGTAGTTTGACGTGCACAACACTCCTTCCAAAGGATGGCTTGATTCCTCTGATAAGTGTAAAGCAGAAGCATCATAAAATAAATGAAAGAAAATCACAATATTACACGCAGGATCAAAAAATGGTAGGATCCCAATCATAATGTGGTTTCTAACAAAGACATGACTCTTGTGTTGATTATAACGATCAAACCAGGTAGTCTGAGATCCCAGTATAAAACGACCTTCACTGAGCTGGTTTATGGATGAAACATATTTTATATTAAATCAAATATGTCAATTAATACATTGCAAATTGGTAGACTGAAAAATTTCAGTCCAGAATATGCTTAACAACTCAAAAATCAATATTTTGTAAACATTTTACTGGTTTGGTTAATCGACAGAATCCAATCAATCAAAAGTATGAAGCCTACAGAATATGTAAACGTTAGGTTGACTATTTTTCCCGCCACAACTCTTGGGTAGGCAGGTATAAACAGGTGAATCAACACTAGTAACTTGCATTGGTCTGGTTAATGAATGAAATTCAAGTTGAAATAAATATTTTTTCATTACAAACACAGTGGTATAGGGTTGCATGCAGAAAATCAGTCCTGAATTCCGGTTGTCGAGTTTTAGAAAGTGAAATATTGAGTTGGTTCGCTGTGATCTCCCTGTCGCACGTATTTACCCGCAGCAATATTTCACTTTCTAAAACTCGGCAACCGAAATTCAGAACTGATTTTTCGCATACAAGCCTATACCACCGTGCTTGTAATGAAAAGACCTTAATTTCAACTCTACTTCAGTTCATTGACTACACCAGTGCAGGTTACTAGTATCGATTTACCTGTTTATACCTGCCTAACCAAGAGTTGTGACGGGAAAAAATTAGTCAACCTACATTTGATTATATCACGAGCGGTACATATTACAAATATGCGACGGAATGTGGCTGTTCATTATTTTGAAGTACACCTCGAACTTCACTGTTTGAAAACTCTATTGACCAAACCGGTGACATATTAAAAAAAACTTTAAATTGTTTATCAATCATATTCTATACTGACATTTTTCAGTCAACACATTTGCAATATATTTATTGACATATTTGATTAGATATAAAATACTTTTCATCCATTAACCAGCTTAGTGAAGATCATTTAATACTGGTATTCTATACGAAGATAGTTTTAAGTTACCATTTAGAGTGGAAGATACTATACATGTATTTATTTATTGGTAAAAATATTGCTATATTAACCTTTGAATATCCAACCAAAACAATACAAAAACCTATTCAATATGGGGTCTGTTTAACTGACGGGACATAAATCGAGATTGGAAACTTACTGAAACATTGAAAATCACTGAAATATCTTTTGAAGTAAATTCATGGAGAATGCCCTGATCGGTATGTTGCTCGAATAAAACTGAAACGAGAAAGCTATAATTCGAAGCCTGAATCACTAACATGTTTGAAAGTAACAAAGAGACACACTAAATGCAGTTTTTTAATAATGAAACATAGCAATGACTCATTTTAAAAGTCCCGTAAATGAAAATTCCCTAATTATTTTCAAAGGGTTACAAACTCGGTTCGATGAACAATTTTCAGTGTGTAAAAGCCGACGTGACATCAGGGCCTATTTCAAAATTAGAACAAAACATTTATGATTTTCATCTGTTTCCGACACCTAGCAATTCAGGTTAATTGCACGAGTGCATGGAAAACTATACTACAGATGTATAAAAATGAAAGCCATAAACCGTAAAAAAAATTGTTCATATTCCAGATTTTCAACAGCTAGCAATGAGGTAGTCGTAATCTCAATCCAAAACAGGTTGTTAATATCTAATTTCTATAAAACCTTTTTTCTGTTAACTAGCTGTCGCCCCACTACGAACGACAACTCTCAAGAGTTGAAACTTGTGCGAGCTAAGGACTAACGAGGTCCTACCTTTCAATGTGTAATTCCTAACATTCAAAGAATAGACTTTTGGCAAAAACCAGATATCAAATGTGGGTGACTTGACTGAGAACATCACAGCAGAACTTCAAATATTACTCGTTGATAATAATCTTCACTTACGATTTGAATTTCGGACAAAGGAGAGTCCTATATTATCACTTTGGTTCATATTCTGTCAAATATCTCACTTTGGAAGAATTTTTCACATATAGTCTGTGGGCATACTTGAAGACTGACTATAAATCAAATCATCCAAAGGAACAATTCGTTTAGGCCAGTCTCAAATCTCTAAACTGTAGGTTAATGGACTGACACCTATCAGAAAACAACTACTCCCCTGGCTAATACCACGAAGGGCGTTGGATTATATCCGACAGGATTATATTCGCACTTGCAGACCGGTCTCGATCTTGATACTATATTAATTATTATTAACATGAGAGTTGTTCTCTTCTTCAATTAAAAATTGCTAATTAGTACTAATGACTATTCTTCTTGAAAGAATATTTATATTTTATGGCATATTTTCCTATATGTTTATATCAAGAATATTATTATGGTTTTTCCACTACACACAAGTATTGATATTCTCACAACAATCTGTTTTTCTTCTAGAAAGCACATATTATATTTCGTTCTTTCACAGTACTTTTTTTAATCTGTACTTTTTTTAATATATAATCTGTCTCCTTTCCTCTTATTTGTTGAACGAATTTAATCAGGATATTGAAATTTGAAATGAAGTATTGCTTTCATAAATGATACATTTGAATGTCATCCCAATACCAGAAAGAGGGAAAATTCGGTTACCGCTGTATACATATCAAAAACTTACTCTAGGGAAATTAACGGCCAACAATTAAATCATATAAGTGAGGGAGAAATATCGTCCGAAAAACATAGGAAAATTAATTTAATATACCGATTTTCTCTTCGAACTCCACGAATTTTATCCAGAACCTCACTGCGGAACTTAGTTTAAAAAAGTATAATAATATTAATTATGAACGTTTTTTGTTTTTATCGTTTAGAAGTTTAGCTTACGCTTTCATACTACTCAACCAAGATTATTTTTATACATGAATGTATAAATGGTGATATTGTATCATGAAACTTGAAACCAGGATCTACTCCAGATTTTTACACTATATAACAGATGTGAATGAAGGTAAGTTGATTAAAACAAACATGATGAAGTAAAATGAATCGGATAACTTAATCAAGTTCTCTCTCTCTCTGTATATTGGATGGTCGTTGCTTCCTATCTTCAGGCGCATATGACCAATGCTCCTTCTGTTAGTTGACAGACAGGAACTTCGTCGGGGGGCGCAGTGGTCTTGCACGAAGCAATGCTGCTACCCATTTTTTTGAACTATTTTTTTAATTATAAAAACAATTAGATTTTTCTGAAGTCGCCTCCTACTTGGGAGACCTTTTGGTTTTTTCTACATATACAATCTCTCTTTACGTAATTATCCGAACCACTCCGGCCTAGATACCGGCGTGAATAAAGGGGGCGCTTTATTCATCACTATTTTTGTAAAACACCCACACATTTCGGTAATTAACACAATGGACCAACACATCACAAAAAGGAGCCCCACGATAGCACGTGGCATACCCGTACCTTCTTTGTGGGCGGACGTTATCAGCACGTCCGTCCACTATCACGGCCACCACGGAACTCTTAATCAAGTTAAATTTAATTTGAATTACTCAGATTCATTGTTTACAGGAGAGAATAACTTTCGTTTTAATATTGAACGCAGAAAAAGATAGAGATTTCAATTCGTCAGGATAAGAGGTGTACGCGGTTACAGCGCCATAAGAAAAAAACTGAAGTGATAGTGGTGAAGTGAAACAATTTTGGAGTGGGGGTTTATTTGGACATTAGTTCCTTAGTAATGTATGAATGCAGTATACATGGTGATGTTTCCTTCTATTCAAAGAAAATATTACTCGGGCACAGGCATTCGGAATTTTCTACATCCAGCTGTCACAAAATCTACTGCTGAGTATGGAAATATCCTGACAAAACTTTACGTGTGATTTGAAAAGAATTCGTGCTACACGAACACATTATAAAAAATGAAAAAAATTATTATAACTCAGATTATAATTCAACACAACATTTACCAATTCTAAGGCGGTACGAAGTTTGCCATGTCAACTAATAATTGATGAAACGAAATATGAATATAAAATGAACAACTGAAACACATCTGAAATATTCTCGAAATCTGTGGACATTTTTGATGCATTAGTGAATATGTATGAAATATTCGGAATCACATGTTGACCTCACTCAGCTTCCTCCATCTCCAGAGACATCCGAGTAGGGTGTCATGTTTATCTGAAAAGTTTTCCACCCGCCTCCCTGTTCTTCTCCCTTTATATTCTAAACTTTACGCAGCACCTTTTATCACTGCAGGGCAAAATAAAAATATAACTTTGTCGAAATGACTTATGACGTTTTGACGGGCGATAATATGTTTACTACTACAACTTCTGACACGGCATCGCTCTCAACTTTTGTTCCTTGTAAGGGAGAAACTGCTTTCGCGAATTGATATTAAATTTTGTTTCTAGTCAACTCTACAGTTGAAAGTTTCTTTTGCTGTGGCATCGCAGAAGTTGTCATATAATAATGAGCTGCCGGTGTCACGGATAGTTTGCAACTGGAAATTCTGCCTGGAAATGAACACATTGTGAAGGAAAGGCTGGTGCGAGATATTTCAACATAAAATGAAAATGTGAAGAGTTCAATATTAGAGAACGACGTCACACATTTTGAATGAGAAAATTCCAAAGTTATTGTACAAAATACACGATCTAAATATCCACTTGTTCACAGTTGAGAACACTGTATTTCTGAGCACAATTGAATCACTGTTAAAAAATTCCAAACGATCAATTTATTGACTTAAGGTCATGAGGAGACGATTTGCAATGATCAGAATCATTGAAAATCCCCCTCGAAATTACTAAATTCGTAAATGCATGTCCAGAGAAAAAATTGTAATTTCTTGACGTTGGTTTGATGATAGAAACTGACCAACATTTTGGTAAACGTATAAAATCTATTCGTCAAATTCTTCATTAACTTTGTATTTGAATAATTGAGCAAAGTGATAATAATACAATTATGATCTAGTGATTTGCATAGTAAAATATTATTTTCATAGCTAGATATATTAGATATACTATACCAGTAGAAATTCTTTCGGGGCTATGTGGTGAGATGGTTTGGTGCCTGACATACGTAATTTCGTAAATGTTCAAAAATTAAATATATTCCCTTTTTTGTGTGGAGAAGACTTCGTGCTTATAGTTAAAGTAAACGATATTGTGCATATTTAAAGATGGCGGCACTCTTGAAGGCCAAAAAAACTAATTCATAGAAAGCCGAACCAGTCCACGTGGACTGTGGACTTGGCTGTTCGTAATGGATAAATTTTACTAACCAAGTTTTATGATTGGCTGAAGAGTCATAAAATCAATTTGAATTGGATGTCATATTACAGTGACGACTAAAAATCGGGGGAAGTTATCGCCGTCGTGTTTAGTTCAGGAACTGATCATTTCGGTGTTGAAATTCGATATTGATGCAGTTATAACTAATACTTGAAATTTTTATTAACTGTTAAAATGTGGCGTTCTTCGACGAGTAATAATAGAAATAACAAATGTGATATTAACGCAGACTTGGGAAAGAAAGTTTTTTGGCTTTCTACTACTCCATCTTGATACAAAAAAGAAGGATGAGGGAATCTTCCA
>WOGN01005064.1:0-13532 GCA_015342105.1 Leptinotarsa texana | reverse complement strand
GGTTAGGAGAGTTTTCAGTCTAATCTTCCTCTTGAAGATGATCACTTGGTGATTGAAACACGTGTCGAGGTGTAAAAATAACGATTTGGTGTTGGGAAAAACTCCAGTAATGTTCATTACTACACTAAAGGTTCCAAACAGTGCATCATAATTACAAAAGTTTAAAATGAAATTTCCCACAATTTTGGTTCCCATCAATTTTTTTGTAGGATCGATATTTTTCGATTTATACCAGAGAAAAGGATAGGGTAAAATCTTATCATTGTATTATCACGTTTATTTTCAATTTTACTAGAAACTTCGTAATAAACAAAGTTGTAATAAATAGAATTTTCTACAATTTTGGTCCTCATCAATTTTTTCGTGGGTACGTTATTTTTCGATTTATACTTGAGAAGATATGAGGGTGAACCTAAATATTCTATTATCGTGTTTATTATTGATGTTTTCGTATTTGATGTGTTAATGATATAATTTGCTACAATTATGATGCTAATTTTTTTCAAGGTTCATATTTTTGGGACGCACGGTTACGTTAAAGAAAATGAGAGGTGGAAATGATCAGTTTCTCGAACAATATATCTTTTAAAATTGAAAAAATTAACTTCTACTCTGATAATAACAATTTTTCGAGATTTAACGAGTAATTCAATAAACGAAAATTCTCCCCTTCTTTTCGAATGTAAATCAAATAATAACATCTTACGAAAACATTTACGAACAACTTTGTTCATAATCGGTATAAACCGAAACATATCGATCCTAGGGCAAAAATGACGGAAACCAAAATTGTAAAAAATTTGATTTTAAACAACTTTTGTAATACTATTTTTCATGTAAAATTGAAAATGAACGAGTTATTCAATAAACAAAAATCAACCCGTAAATTCAAGACGGCGGATGACTCAACAGGTCTGATACGGGAACTTAAATGTATACTTCCAGTGAACCCCCAAAGAATATAGAAAGAAAATTGCCAATGAAAATGTTTGCGTTCCTGCCCCTTTTTTGGGCCAATTCGACTGGACTATAAACTATTCATTATGTTTTTGAAATACGTTCCGCTAAGTAAGTTGATATTATTAAATATGATCCTGTTATTCTTACATTAAGAAGTCTTGAAGTTTCGCTTTTTCCATTGGAAAAACTTATATTGTAAATACATCATTTCGTGTTTCAAACGTATTTTCGGGTTTACCTTGTGTCGGGAGAGGTCTCAAGGTGATGGTAGTTCTACAATTTGTTGTTACATTATACTCTCAATTGATTTAGCTTCGTTCATTTTTCTCATTGTGGAAGAATCAACACTTAGAAACACGATTATTCTAAACTGATTGATAAAACGTACGTTATCAAATTAATTTCACCACAGATTTGTCACTACTATATGTAAATGTAAAAGGAGTTGAACAAAATCAAGTACTTGAAAGTTAAAAATATCGATTCTGACAGAAAATCGAAGCAAAAAACCCCCTTTCAAGAAAAACTCTCCTTGTTGAACTCAGGAGTATAATAACAGGAAATCGATGCTTTACCGATGTGAAATTATTCACACAGACTGATAGATAGATAGATATACACGAGACACACATATACACGACGAAACCAAGTATAACTCCCTAATTTTCGCTTCTGTCAACAGAGTATAATGAAAATATAAATGATGTTTTATTCAACTCCATGAAAAGATGCAACTGAATAATCCGCACAGGGACCTGATATCAACGGGTGGAAAAAACTGAAAGTAATCTTTTTATGGGAAATAATATGCGAAATTCAGTCTTTGAAATGTATTTCAGTAGTGGAAAGGAACCCTGATGATACAATCACCATAGTTTGTAAGGCCTCGCATGAGGGTTGGTGGGGGTAGTTTCTTCGAGTAATCGAATAACTCGTTTCAATGAAATAGTTGAAATGTTTCAATATATGTGTAAAAAAACCTTGATGATACATTCCATATAGTTTGTAAGGCCTCGGACGTGGGTTGGTGGGGTGTAAGTTCGGTGAGGCCAACTTAGAGGTATCTGTTAGATTCCGCGTTAGAAGTTACTCCAAGAGAAGACTTTGTCCGTTTATTTCTTCAGATAGTAAATGTCCATTTTCATTTTTTAAAATGTCAATTTGACTTGTTTGAGTGGCTGATCTTTATTATAATTTTATGAGTCATATCATTACAGATAGGCCAGTAGACAGTTTGTTAGTAACTATATGCTGAGTGTAGCTTCGATCCCAATGGCTGGTTAACAGAAAATGTATATCCTTTCATTACTTAACGTTGACAATACCATATAAGTGAAATAAGATGAAAATTTATTCGATGTATACATAAGTTGCTTCGTTCACATTCTAAGATATTTGAACGTGACCTTTTTTCCAAGATTTTTTGTTCCTCAAATTGTTTGTGTTACATAATAACCTACATAATTCTTGTTATTTTGCCACTCCTTGTCGTTATTTTGATTTTCTCTTTCGAGTTACGTAACGAAACGAAGTGATTCATAGCGTGTTTATTAATAATTATGTACTTTTCGTATGTCACGATTATAACTCGTACACTTGACCTATTGATTGAAATAGGAAGTATCACTCTTTTTTTTGTAACAGATTTTCTATCGATTTAGCTCTTTTAAATTCTAAGAATGTGTCAGATTAAATGCCAGACAAGCACTTGTGATGCAGTGTTTGGAACCTTTGGTGTAGTAATGAATATTACTGGAATTTTTTCCCAATACCAAGTTGTTATTTTTAACACCTCGACACGTGTTTCGATCACCAAGTGATCATCTTCAAAGAGAAAGATTAAACTAGTAACTAGCGCGAAGCTAACGCTATTTATGCTATATTGATATCCCATACAGGTAAACCATCTAGATGTACCACCCATACAGGTATACCAACCTAAATTAATTTTACAATTTTGCCTTATCTATTATTTTACAATATATGTTTAACTGTTATAGCTGTATATAAAACAATTTTCAGCTATACAAAAATTAATTTTGCAATAAAATAATGTTGGGTTTATTGATTACTACATAAGGACACATTGCAAAAATAAATTTAGATAGGCAATATTGTGATAGTTATAGCTGTACTGGGATCATAACCTGTTAGAATTGTGAATGGGATTCAGGAAAAAAAATTTAAATTTTGAATAAATTTTAAATGACTACATGTATAAAAGAAACTATGTCATTTATCTAAGCAGGGAAAGCAAGAAATTCATCCATACTGTAGAAGCAGTTATCTAACAAGAAACCATATAGTTCATTCCTCATTATAGTTCTACTTTTATTGATTCCTATAAAAGTTGTTATTTTATTGGAACATTTAATACCCAAGTATTTTGGGGAATTCTGACTCACACTCAAGCGAGAGTAGGGGTGGTGTAATTATGTATATCAGATTTTTTTGGATATAGGCGTTTATTGTCATAGATGAATAACACTAGCTGTAATATGTAGAGGCACAGCAATGGTGAGATGCAAAATTTTTTTAATAGTGGTTTACAAGAGTCCAGTGGACGAGACTTGTCCATACAGCGAATATCTTTTTTCTGAACCTTAAGAATGCGGTCAGTATATGTAGAGTTACCCCAAAAGATCAATCCATATTGTAGCCTTGATTGTACCAGTCCATGATACATGAGTTTTATAACTTCTGTAGAGTCAGTGTCTCGCAGATTCCGAAATGCATAGTTTGCACTGCCAACATTTACACATAAACTGTCGATATGTGCTTCCCATGTTAGCTTTCGATCCAGGAGTATAACTAAAAATCTAGCTACCTGACAGTATTCTAGAGTTTCACCACACATATTGATGTTGTTCATTAGATCTGGATTTGAGGTACCGTTTTTTGGTAAGAAATTGATAAACTTGGTTTTCTTTACATTGTAGACAAGGTCATTATCGCTACAATATTTACTGAATTCATCACATGCATACTTAATTACCCAAGTTTACCAGACTTTCCAAGTTTTTATGGGCTAGGAGTATATTTGTGTCATCAGCGTAAAGTGCCATTCTATTTGGTGTGGTACACATATCGTAAATGTCATTTGAAAATATTATAAAGAGTTGGTCCCAATATAGACCCCTGGGGCACTCCTAACTCAGCACTCTCGCAGTCAGACTTTCTATTATTTATTACCGTCACTTGCGTACGATTTCTCAAATATGACACTATCCAATTATGTGGTAAACCACGAATTCCTATGCTGTATAATTTACGAAAAAGTAAGTCGTGGTTATTCATATCAAATACACGAGTTAAATCATAGCGTCTTGTTGTTGTTAAGTTGTTCATAGATAAAATCCAGAGCTTGCTCAGTAGCCGCCAATGTTGATTTAGCTTTCCTGAATCCGTTTTGGTTATTAGAGATGATATTGTAATGTTCAAGGTAGGGGATCAGTCGGACAGAGTAGGCAGCTTCGAACGCTTTGGAAATTGGACTCTGAACATAGATAGCGCGATAGTTTGCAGCATCATGTTCGGAATCTTTATTTTTAAATATTGTATACATTTTGATTTTTCTAGGTCCTGGTTCACAAATTAAATCCTCAACTGATCTCAAAACTCTTCCATTAATGCCATCAATTCATGAAGCTGTTTTTTAAGTAGTTTTCATTAAGATTGTTCTCAATTAATCTGGTATTACCGGCGTCAGAAAAAAGCTAACAGGAATAGTGTTCATTTTTTTGTTTTTATTGGAGCTTGAGGTAATTTTTGGGAAGTTAGTAAAATAATTGTTGATATAATTACATTTGTCCAGTTCATCTCTAATAGGTTCTCCATTCTGATTATGTATATCAGGAAATGGTTTCTTATTGACTCTGTTACTATTTTCATTGATTATTTTCCAACTGTCACGTGCAACATTATTGGACATTTTTATTCTAGCGTCATTGATCTGTTTCTGATATATTTTCAGTCTTTTTTAAATTTCTTATATTTAAAGGTATAGAACTTGTTATTTATTTGCTTTTCAATTTTATTCATTTCGCACAGCTGGCTATGAATGTTTCTTATATGAGGTAAAAACCACTTTTTCGGTGTTGTCTTCATCTCAACTTTTATTATAGGAAAAGAACAGTTGTAATGATAAAGAAGTGTTGTGTAAAAAGCTTTAAACTTATTTTCAAATGAGTCGACAGCAATCATGTCACCTCAAGTTTCATTTGCTATACGGAAAGAGAAAGTTTCAATATTTGAATCATTATAAATTCTTTTCATAATAGCGATTGAAGTATTTAGTCTGGATAAATCCACTTTGAAGGACTTGTTTGAAATGTATGATCAGATAAAAAGGAATCTTCAACGTGTATATTTTGTATTGTTAAATCGGAGAAAATATTATCAATAGTTATTAATTCTTGTCGATTCATTGACAAAGTATCTTATATTGTAACTACCTAGTAAGTTTACGAGTCCTTTTTTGTCTGATGGTTCTTTCAAGAAATTTATATTTACATACATAAAACATAGTGGTTTCTTACATTGTAGATTTTATGGAGTAGTTGCTCAAGACACTGGATGAACTTCTTGACATCACCTGTAGGCGATTGGTGTACCGTAATTATATAGACATTATTAGATGATTTACATTCCAATAGTGCTATGCAAGCCTCAAAATCTTTTTCTATGGATGACTTGAGTTTATACTTTCAATGTAAACATTTATTTTTAGCATAAATGCACACCCCACCATTTCTAAATGTCGTTTTTGAATAAAAAAAACTAATTTAAAATTATCAATGTATGTCATTTTCATTTTGTCTTCTTTCAGCCAATGTTCGGACAAACACAGTATGTTTGTATTGTGCTCCATCACTATTACCTGTAGAAGTTTTATTTGTGTCTGACAAACCTTGTATATTGAAATGCAAAATAGAGTAGTCTTCCCCATGAGATTCGGTGATAGGCACTTGATTTGGGAGTGTATAATCCTCCATCTGGCTCGTAAAGCTATTTAGGATTCTCGAAGGTGAAGATCCATTACTTCTGCTGGCCTCGTCTTCATCAAAAAAAACGATATCATGGATCCATTTGGCCACGTTTTATGTTTCCATGCTTCATTAAGTAGTTCTCGATCGATGATGACCTTCATGGACGAATACAATTCAGGTTTCTTAGAAGGGTGTTCCTACCTTACACTTAACTCCTAGTAGTTTACTATTCAGAAACATCATAAGGTCATCCGGTTTAGTTCCTGCTTTTAACCTAGTGACATGTAGGTAGACCTTTCTTGGCTGGTAGACCTTTCTCTACTGTACTCCACTCTGTATTTCCTACCAGGAATTTCCTCTTTCTCTTGTGCGCCACCTGAGACCAACCTTCATCCTTCTGTACATGTTCTTCGCTGGAAGTTTGAGCCAAGTGTTGAATCTTGTTCATTGTTGTGTAGTTTTGGGTTTGTGTTAATGCCGTCTTGACATGTTGCGGAGATATTAGTTCCCGCTGAAATTCCTATATTAGATTAGTAGCCACTAGCCGGTTCAATTTGTTTGGTATTGTGTTATTTATGACTGTTGTAGGTTGTGTTTTTTCTTCTTTGAAGGTCAACTTTGTGTATCCGAGATTCACATGGTTTATGTTTGATTTTTTTCTTCAAGCTGTTCATTCGTTCTCTTTAGCAATTTATTGTTTTCAAGTAAAATCTGATATTTTTTTTCTTTCTCTAATATTTTTTTTAGGAAGTCGACTTCTGATTTTATTGTAAGTGCATTTTGTCCTATTTGGACATTTTCAAACTTTTTAAAGTTTTTAAAGTTTGAAAATGTCCAAATAGGACGAAACTGCAGTAACGTTAGTTACAAATAAAAGTGGTTAAAAACATGAAAATTTTCATTTCTCTTATCATCATGATCTCCTAACACGTAGTAACGGCTACATTCATCAATTTATTAAGTGCATTTTCTTCTTGATTAACTTCATTTTAATTATTTTGTGGAATTTTACACACTTCGCAGATGATTCTTGTATCACATAGTTTCTCACATTTCTGCTTTTTCCTGGCTGCACAGGATAAATGAAAAACTTTACACACACTAAAACGTTGGTAAGTTTTTGGCAACATTTAAACATTTTTACATTAAAATTTCCACCATTTATAAAGCAGAGCTCTTTCGCGTACCCCGTACTCGACATCATCATTTCTGTTTAATAATAGAATATAATTTATTCGTCATGAAATTTACATAATTGACTTGACACGAATCACTAGTCAGACGAATTGTTTGTAATACTAAAAACTTACACTTATAAAATACGTTATTATTATGAATAATGCATCATAGTGTGCAAAGAAATATTAGTTTCCTAGTATACTTCTGACAGCTGAATGAGCGAGTCCAGAGGACTATATTTTCAGAAAGCGCAGAACACCCAAAAATAAATTTCCACAGGCAGTTCATATATAACAGGGATCCTCTACAGAGAATTGCTGTTAAAACTTTTGAAAGACATCAAGAAAGAAAAAATTGAATTATTTCATGAAAATGAACTACTGAAAGAAGAAATTATTATCATAAAGAAATAAATCAATTCTTTCAAATACTTTGCAAACGCTGAAGAACAAATGAAAATGAGAGAATGATATTGAAGTGAGAGGAATACAAGTGCAACAAGCAGTTAGAGTTGAACAATTAATTAAGACTGCTAAATTAGTTCGGTTTGTTTGGGTTAGTTATTCCAAATTGAGAAAGGAATAAAATTTTGTTGATATTACAGTTACTTCCTTCATAATTAACTTTAGTATTGAAACCTTTTCTGCATTTTTTTTGATATACCTAGTTATTTGCAAAGATTCGTCTCTTCATTCTTTCGGTAGCATGAAATCTCTTCAAGGCATTGTCTTTACTATTACATGGTTAACATGCGATATTTTTGTCATGAGAAGAGTTGCAGAAATGAATCAGAGTCAGTTTGAAGAGACGATGGTTTGCGTTCCTTCAGTTTTTTGACTTGGCAATCCAAAAAATTTATAGGTACTCTATTTGAGTTTCCCTGTCACTATTTATATTGCATCAGTATCAGAAGAGACGTAGTTATGTGGACATTCTTCCTGACGTCTCGTTAGCGCACGTGGTTAGCTTGTTCAGAAGTGCCATCATCTCGAATGTTGAAAGCGACTGTTGTGTTGAGGCATGATGCATGGGTTAGGTTAGGTTATTCAACGATTTGTCTCAATCATCATTTCCTAGTACCCAAGAACCTTTTTGTGGTTCCTTGGGTACCACACGAACAATATGCAATATACCCCCGCAACGAGGAGTGGGTCACTGTGATCTTTGACTGATCGCAGATAATTCCATATCTTCCTCGTTGGTTTGAACATTGTTATGTTGTGTGTACCCAGAGAGTCTTTTCTATTCGGTATGTTACTCTAGGAATGCAGGTTGGGTAGGCTCTTCCAATCGTTTCTTCATCCGAGTTATAGTATACGGAAACTCTTGTTCTCAAGTCAATCTCAATTATAAATATCAGATATCTTATATCTATTCGATTGGAAGGCCTTCCTGAGGTAACTCACTTCTTCAACTATGTATTCTGGTTCACAAATTCTGCGGGCGCACTTTACAGGTTTCTCAATTACTTCTTGTTTTTGACTGGGTTATATTGTCACACAAGTTTGCTCAATTAGTTAATTTTCGGACGGTGATTTGTGACACATGAGAACGGGCGTTGTCGTGACTTCTTCTGTTTACCAGGGCCAGCTGTTGCTGACGCAATTTTAGATATATTTCGTGGATTTCCTTACAATAGGACTCTGCTGTGATGGTTTGGCCCGGTTGCAGAAAGTTATAGTGAATCATACAACCGCTGTTAGTTGGTTTTCGCCTTTGGGAAGAGTCTGCGTGGCTTATCAGCGTCCAGTCACTGTCCCGAACGTCTCCTCTTGTAGAGGATTCTTTTAAATATGGGATGGATATAATATTATTATCAAATAAAGTCTTACTGATGTTTTTAAATTCTATTTATTTGTCAACTGTAATCGAAAAATCTTCTCACTAACAAGCTTGATTTAACTAAAAATATTGTCAAACATCACATAAACTAAACAGAAAATCTATATAGAGGGAATGATAGAAACATACATTCTAAATCTAACATTCTCCCCCATTTTGAAATAAAAATAAAAATACAAAAGAGAATTTTCAAAGTAACATTATAAATTTCACTCGAAACCATAATGATGCGGAGGTCTGACTTTTCGCCCCCTTCTTGTGACTATCTCTTCAGTTTTCTATTTGATGTCCTGCTCTTCTGTTATGTAGTCCTCATCAGTTTTACTTTTGACTTCATTCATTCTCTTTTCACTTTGATGAAAATTCTAACTGTCCTGTTCTGTCTTAACTTCTAAACGATGAAAAGCTGAAACGATCGAATAAGTTCTCCACTGTTTACTTTTATTTTCGCTACCCTGGGTACGTCATCTTTTCCAGGATAAATTTCTAATATTTTTTCTATTGGCCAGTTTATTCACTTCACATTGTCGCTGCTGACAAGAACAACGTCTCCAATTTTTAAGCTACCTATTTTCCTTTGACTAGTATATACGAGTTCCGCTAGATACTCTTTTCTGAATCGGCTTCGGAGGCCATCTCTTATCTTCTGCAGGTGTCTATATCGTTTCACTAAATGATGTCTGTCTATGATATCGAAATCTGGAGTTTCACTGGTAGATATATCCGAAATAAACATATAAGGGCTGAGAGGTTTTAAATTATCTTCATCCGAAATATAAGTTAAAGGCATTATATTAATTATAAATAAATTGATGGATGTAGCCGTTACTACGTGATAGGAGATCATGATGAAAAGAGAAATGAAAATTTCTATGTTGTAAAAAACATAGAAATTTTCATTTCTCTTTTCAACATTAATTATGGCTTCACAATCGCATAAAGTCGTCATCAATTCTTCATATGTTAAAGTTGCTTTCCCTAAGTTTCTATGAGGTAATTCCTTAATTACTCTGCCCCAACTGCCCCACCAAGCGGCTGTTGGAGGATTTGATGCCATTTGATTTTTCTTACTGTAGAGTAGTCTATAACTTCATTCCAGTCTATCTTCTTCAAATAACTTTTTGCTCCAATAAAATTTGTCCCGTTGTCAGAATATGTAACTGAAACTCTTCCTCTTCTCGCCTCAGTATTGATAAAAACGCGTCTGTTGATAGAGGTTTCACCAGTTCCAGATGCACTACTCGATATACTACATAGGTAAACAGTACGATCCAGGACTTCTCTCCCCCTTTCAAGTACAACGGTCCAACCAAATCTACTCCCGTTATCTCAAAAGCGGACACATTGTTTATCCTATCTTTCGCTAGTGGAGCATTTACTCTGAATCATTTGCACTAGACACATTTTTCTATCACTTCTTTAACAAACTTTCTTCCCTTCAGTAACCAAAATCTTTCATGAAGTATTCCAAGAAGGCCCCTGTGTGAAGATGTATTTTATGTTGTTCCAATATCAATTTTGTAACAATATCATGTTTTTATGGTAAAACAACAGGATACTTGAAATCATTACTGTCATCAACCAGTATAAGTTTAATTTGTACATGTATAATATTGTTTTTGTCTATTATTAACTGAAGATTTCCAATCGATTTTTTATCCAAACCAAAACTTTCTCTCTGTAGAAGTTTTAAAATACGAAGTTCTGCCATTTCCTTTTCATCGAAAGTTAATTCGCCAGATCTAATTTGAAGAGTTATTATAAAATCTCAAAATATAACCCATCATTCCCACAATTTCGTATATTTGGAGAAGTATCCGAAATGTCTGGAAAATTTTTCATTTTGTGCGAAGTTAACAGAAATCGTTTTTCTCTATTCCGTTGAACAAATTATTTCTGTATAGGGCCAATTTTCTGAACTCTGTTTTAACCACTGAGGACCTTCCCACCACTTTAATTTAATCAGCATTTCACACTGCATCCTCGTGATGCAATATCTGTCGGATTTTGGTCCCCTGGTACCAATCATCAATATTAATGCACGAATTTATTTATTTCATGCGATTCCCCACAAAAGCATCCCAGGACCCTTTTGTTTTTATCCATTTTAGGGCTACCATGGAATCATTCCAATAAAATGTTTTCAAGTGTTTCATCTCTTCCACTCTCTTAATAGATTAACATAATATTATTCCAATGACTGTACTTAATAACTCAAGCCTTGGTATTGTTGTGTTTTTTGGTCCCATTCTAGATTTAGCCTGAATGAGTTGTAGAACGACTTCATTATCTGTTTCTTAAAAAATAGGTACACAAGATGCATATGTCGCTTTGCTGGCATTGCAAAATACATAAATAGAAAAATTTTCCTTAATGAAATGATTTTAATTATTAAGCGATCTAGGGATTTTATATACATTAAGGAAATGTAATTGTTTCATCCACTCTTCAAATTTATCGATTATGTCACTAGGCAATTCTTCATCCCAACCAATTTTAGTGTCCATCTTAATTGTAATAACAGTTTCGGAATCAACGTTATTGGACATTTGAAACCAATAGGATCAAAGATCTTTTGAGTTATTGACAATAAACCTCGTTTCGTTTTAGGTGTAATATTCAAATTAATGAGACTTGACAAATCACAGTATAGAACATCTCTTTGAGAGTCCCATGAAATATCTAAACAGACACGTTTCTTTCATTGGAAAATCACCAATATTATTGATACTGGTGACACAGTTGCTAACGTAAAACGATGTTTTCAATTTATCAGCAGTGTTTTTCAAATGAATTGGTGCCCTATCCAAATGTTGCACCTAGCAAAAATAGTTGCACCTAACAAAAAAGGGTTATGTCGCAAACCAAAAACTACTCGACAGTGCCTGTAGATTTTCTTTTCGGTTTTTGATTCATCTTTCATCTTTTTCTATATCAGATGTAACTCCTATCAGTCCTATTCTGAATTTTATCAAAAATGAAGAAATCAATTCTACCAGATTTAGTAGTAATACTATTTTCTTTAATAACGGCACGATGAGGTAAATACGGACTTATTCTATTAATTGAATCTCCCCTAACTTCTTCTATAATACCTAATGATTCCCATTCCGCAAAAACCTTACTATAATCTTCAAATTATCCTTAACTAATTAACTTTTTCGTTGAAGACAATAAACTTGCTTCAGTTATTTCTTTATTGTTCAAAAGTTTCGGATGACCTTCTTTCCAAGGAAGATTTACTTGATATCTACCACCATCTGTCTGCAAAACCGTTTTTTTAAAATGCTTTTCCGTTTTAAAATCAATAATTTCTTTTGTTGTACTATTTGCAGGTTCCTTTATACCCAAAACATCTAATTCCCACAAATCAGCAATAGAAAAATCAGTAAAACCGGAAAAAATACGATTGTTACTTGTATTATGGACTTGTTGTCCCATTATAGTCCATCCAAGATGCGTTTCTATGGCAACAAGTCCATTATTCAAAGTTTCAATATGCCCTGTAATTAAATTTCCCAAAATATCTGCCCCTAGCAACAATTCAATTTCTTGTGGAGGATTATTTATACCAATATCACTTAAAATAATGTTTTTATTCTTCTCGTAATCTAGGTATGTAATTACATATCTTTTTCTGTTCCAATACTGATATTTTGAAAGAGAAGTCATTTTTAATGTCACTTATTGCGATATCGTATATGTTATGTATATGTTATGGAGATTAGGAGATGATTGAAAACCACCAAAAACACTTTGTATTATATTTTCCTCTCCCGATGGCTTAAAATTCAAATCTTTTGCACATTTCGATGAAATATATGATCTTTGAGAACCGGAATCCAGCAAAGTCAAAGTGACAAATAAATAATTATTTGTCAGTTTGTAAGAGTGTGTCAGTTAAAAAATTACTTGTCAAAACCTTTTCCAATTTTTGTTTGGAATTTTTACCTGGTCGAACCCTTTTCGAATCTATCACAGCACTTACTGGAAAATTGCACATTAAACATTTTACAAAAGCTTTTCAATTTTTGCTGATATGATTGGTTCTCAAACAAGAAAAACAATCTTTCTTTTCCACAGCTTTTGCTTTTCACTCTTCCAAAAAAAGTTTTTGTGCAGCAAAACAATCTTGACTTGCATAGGTACTATTATTATAAAATGTACAGTTTGGTTTCTTACCTTTGGAGGAATCTTTAGCATTAACTGTATAAATTACTGCAGCAGAATAGAGTTCAGGCTCACCTTGCAGTAAACGTTTTCCCTTACTATTATGTTTCGGCTGCTCCTTTTCAATTCCAAAACTTGTTTATGCCAAATTTATTCTCTCTTCTGATTCCACTTCGGTTCTCAATAAATCTAACAACATTGTAAGATAGTTATCAGAAGCAAAATTATCTTTTTCATTTTTACTATGTATTTTCACCTTCGAACTACGATGTCTTTCCCAAATCTTGAATAACTCACTCGGAAGTGCGGATTCAACCAATGGGAAAAGCATTGCAGCATACTTTTCAGTTGTCACACCTATTGACTCTAATTGAGTCTCCAATTTATCGTATA
>WOGN01005063.1:0-13534 GCA_015342105.1 Leptinotarsa texana | reverse complement strand
ATCTTCAGATGATGTGGTGCTGCAGGTTTTTCCGGGTTTTCCTGCAGCTGAAAAAGCAAATGCGCCACTTGAATCAGTGAAGTCGCCCCGGAGCGCCAATTAATTTTCATTGTTGTTTTCATTTAATTTTTATCGTTGTTCAAGTAATAATGAAATTGCTCCTTCTTAAGTGTTCTTTTGTTTCCTTAGGGTCGACGGTAACAACAAATATGGCCGTCTAAGAACCATCATAGTTATTCGCAGTTCCATCAACAATGTAACGTAACTGATCCATCCAATTCACCTTCAACAATATACGGATTCAAACTCACAATCTTCTTATTCACTCTATTCACAAGTAACCCCCTTCGCCTCTAACAGACCTCTTCCACCGTTCCTGACAATATTTACATACAAAGAAAAGAACATTTTTCCTTATGCTAACCCCAGCGACGATGGTCTTGGTAATCCAAAAAAAGATTTTCACTTTGATTTTACAGTACACAGAAATAAACCACAGAGTGAGCTGTTTAGAATCTCGTTTTGTCATGATACAGTTGAATTTCGTTGATTTTTTCACCTTGAGAGAAAGCATTATCTATTTTACACCATAGTAAATTTGCAGACACTTACTCTTTTTATCCCAGGAATAATATCTCAGCTAAAAATATCTCAGTAAAAGCATCTCAAGACAAATATATCTCTAGACTAAAACATCTCACACAAAAAAGCCAATAAAAAATATTTTAATGATGCGCCTAATATAAAAAAGGAGTATTTGGCGAGTTTTTGTCACGAGAGTTTTTTACTTTGAGCTTTATTTACTGAGACCTTACTGCTGAGATATTGGCCGAGATACTAGTGACTGAGTGGATACTAAATTTGCATGTGTATTTCCAATAAGTTTCCATGTTACTACATTGCTTCAAGTTTTATCCATAATGAACTTGGCAGAGGAATATTCCAAGCACATCAAGCAAATCACATTCTTTGATACATTCACTCACTGTACCAATAGTCATGAAACTGAACGGTATGGATGGCTGAAAGAATATACCCTTTACAACTAATGTTTCTCAAGGCTACTATAATCATTACTCATGTGGAGCTTAGCAGAAGCTGACAGTCACAGTATTCTACGGGAATGACCTCCACGGTAGGGAGGACTGGATGATGCGGGAAGAGGAAATAAAAAAACAGATACCTGTTGGTTCACAGATGTATTGAAAACACTTTCAAGTTGAAAAGGCGTGCAATGGTCACCAATGGCTACCTAAATATATAAATATAAAGTGTTCGCCAAGTATGAAGCTGAAGACTTCTATATCTGAAGAGTAGGGAGGATGAGTGAGGGCCCACATCTCATATGCCACATGTGACCCATTGTACATCCTCCCGAGGAGTTGTCCCCCCTAAGTCATCGTCCATTCTGTCCTTTCCAGGTCTTTGGGATACATCTACTTTATATCGGCAGGTGTAGGCCAAGACTCGCCGAACACACACTTTCTTATTGACGATAACTCCGGACATTCGCATAGGACATGCCTGGCAGATTCATCTTCCTGTTCCACATCCTGCATATAGGTGTGTCCACTAGGTTGAGGTGTTAGTTGCCAGTCATAAATCCTACTGTTAAACGTAGATTTTTCCTGGTTAGCGCCAGCTTCCCAGCGTCGTGCCAAGATTGCATCCTTTGATTCCATCCCATCTCTTTAGGGTGTGACGTTAGGGTGAACGTTTGGCTAGTTCCGCAATTGTCGAAGTCATCAGGCCTTGGGTGCCACTGGGTCCTAAAATTATTAATCCAGCCGTTTCTTTGACTGAAGAGTCGGCAATGCCATTACCTTTACTCCTGTCGTGCCCTTTAATCCACCTCAGGATAATGTTATTATCTACCGAAGCTTTGGCTAAAAATCTTGGTGGCACTCTAGTACTAGCCGTCAGATAACACGTTGTCTGTTCAAGGCTAATAGGGCTTGTCTGCTTTTAGTGTAGATTGTTATGTTTTGCGTTATTTCTTTTGTGGCGATTGAGGTGCCAGCCAGTTCTGTTTGAACCACGCTGGTATATTTTCCCATTCCTTAGGCTTAGTGATCTGGAGTAAACTCCACATCCTGAACCTTCTTTGGTTTTTGAGCCGTCTGTATATATGCGTATTGCATTTGTAGCATCTGACTCCGTGTTCTGTTTTATTTGTATTTTTTATGGTTTATTAAACACAAACCTGGGTTCAATCACATCACTGGTTGTCTGCAGCAGAGGTTACGCAGTAAGTGCTTCTTGCCATAGGTTCAGCCTTAATTGACCCATTCCTACTTAAGCTGAAGTCAGGTGTAAACTGTCGCAGACCACATAGAGATACTTCAACCTTCTTAGAAAACATATTTCAGGCAAAAATCAACGTCTTTATGTAGGGAGAATGGCTTTTGACATACCAAACAACGTCCAAGATGGTGGTAGTGAACGGCCAAAAAAAACTTCAATCGGTTGATTCAACAAATCGTCTCCAGACTTAATTTCAAGCCACACTGACCTGGAAGGTAGTAAATTGCTGACTCTTTTGCAAGGGAAGGAGCTGCAACCGGGTTTATCAAACCAAAACTTGTCATAAGCATCATTTCAGGTTTTCCAAAAAGTACTGTTTTGCTGACTGCAAGATCAGATTCAGAATTCTGGCAAAATATACCAAGATTGGTCCATTCCAAGGCAATTATTCGGCCTTCGTAAAATCCCATCAAACAATGGTTAGAATGGAGTGAAAATGACCTTATGACCTACGGTGATAACATCCCTACTTACAGATCACTGTGGTCTGAGTCGACATAACAGAGAAAAAGATGAAACAGCGGGGTGAATAAAGTTTTCAATGCCTTCGAGTTGAGTTCCTGCAAATTGAATTGAAGGTGACGATATTTGGTGTAGCTAGAATTGTTGTGAGCTACAAAATTCCTCTGGTAATGTAGAGTAGAAAATATCCACTCACATTGAATATAAACAACTTAACTACTACTATCAACACTGGCCATACTGGCCTGGAAAGCAATGAAGCTGCTGACTCTCTTGCAAAAGAGGCCATAGACCCACTAACTTTAAACCTACCTACCTACTATCAACACTCCTTGAGCAGATTTCGTCCATTCATATGACTATTCCACAGAAAAATCCAGGTCGTACAAAATTATTGTGCTTCAAAAACTATAAAAAAGTGCCAGTTTACTATCCAGCAAGGAATTAACTGCAGATCTTAGAAATAACAAACGTGCACCTGTGAAATACGTAAATTCTCACCTAGGGTTCCTATCGGATGTCCATTCGTCGGATGCATCCTCGCGTGGGGCGGAGGTGCACCCGGATGACCATGATAATTGTTGTTGTCCGGCGAGGGGGGATGCGGAGATGTGAGCTCCGGTCCTCCGTAAGGGTGGTAGTGATTCATTGAGGCAAGTGCGCTGGCTGCCAGTTTGAAGTTTGATGCGCTGTCTGGAGCGCTCGCGGTACTACCGGAAAAACTTTAAAACGGTCCTCTTGTCTGACTAGAAATTCGCAAATTTCTGAGGAGAACTGCCGGTTAAATTATCTGAAATAGAAAAAAATCAATAAATTTTAGTGAATATTTGCAGATGTAGGCATATTGTATCACGAACAGAAGGACATCAGTATTGGTATTGATACACTCAAAAGTTTTCTATTTGATATACCTATATTTTTGATTCTATAATCCGAATATCAACATTTACCCCTCTGACCAAAATCTTTGAACATCCCATCAAGTATTATTATGGAAGTTATGATTTTCAGCCGAAAGTTAATTTTCATGACCTTCAGGACGAAAAACATCCCTTCACGAAAGAAGGGCCTCGTTCAGTTAGGAAATCAAGAATAAGCTGCCACTAAGGAACAAGTGACTATTTATGTTGCTGGAAAAAAATAAATTGAATATCTATCAGCTGCTTGGCATCTGGATGATTGCCATATAGATACGTTTGCTATAGATACAAGATACCGCTACAAGATACTCACGCTACAGATACCGAACAGAAACCCGTTGTTAGGAGAACAAGAAATAAGGTTAGGAATCCCTAACCAAACTAATACTTACTTTGGTTAAGGATTTTGACCTACGGCATGTGTTAGATAGTAGATGTCAAAACCGAGAGAAATTCGATCATCCTCAAAATACACTCGTACTAGCAAATCTGATTTGTGGAGAAATAATACATTGCAATTGCACCAGAAACAAAATACCGCCTGTAGACCGCCTTTACCGCGTCAAGAGACAGTATTTTTGTTCTGGAGCAGGATTTTCTGTTATAACTTCGCAATGTTCTCTTGTTGCAAACAGTGTACAATTTGTTTTTTATCTAGTGAGTGAAAATTGAAAGCTTGATTTCATAATTACAAAAAAATATCCCCATTTACCGATTTTCAATTTCTGTCGACTAACAACGAACTTAAAAACCAATTACCTCCCCCTATGACTAACATAATTACTGTTCCCTTCTTTCCTGACGGAAAAATCACCCTACTTGATAGAATGATTATTCTACACCCCATGGTCGTACAATAATTTGGTGCGTTCCTCCCCTCCGCTCGCTTTGATTGTGACACGGTAAAGCAATATTGCTTATAATAAAATAACGGACGATTTAGGGCAGCCAGTCACAAGGGACATATGCAAAGGGTGGGAAGAGTGTCGAGATTTGAATAAATGCGATCCCATATTGGATGTTGGAAGGACTATGTTGGGTATAAGTTTACAACTGTGATTTATTACATGACTAAAACATCGTTTTCTCTTTTCCAACATACATACATTATTTTCTAAGTTTGTGATGTTTCCGAGAAGGATCAGCAAATGACTGCCGCATTGGGTAAGTGCATAAATTTTGTTTATGCATCCGGCACAGAGCGCCACTATTGAGGGTTGCAAAGGCACATGGTAACTTATCGGCAAGGTTAAAGGTTGTAAAAGCTGATAACTTTGTGCAATTCCAATATTTAGAAATGAGAAATGATCACTGGCAATTGCTTTTTCTCAGCTTGCCCCGGTGGAAAATACAATTTGCTGGCCCATTAGGCACTTATCCTGTTTTGACGGGCAAAAGCGTTATTCTGACTTGAAAAGCCTTTTTAATCATAATGCTAATCATTTTTAAAATGGCTAAAGCTCTACAACTGAAAACGGGATAAACAACTATTGAATCAGGACTTCGTGTTGCAATAAAGATCTCTGCGGATTTTATGTGGAGTAAACCATAGGGATAGCTGTGGACAACTTTTCGTTAAATACCGAATCCTCACTCTATTTAGCATTGTCATTCCCGAAGTTGTTTGCCTGATTAATAAAAGATATAACACTGATTTTCCAGATACACATAGAGTCTACAACACAAGACAGAACAGTAGTAATAATATCCATGTGCCAATACCCAGATTGACTCTAACAAAACACTCTAACATGTACGAAGGGAAAAATATTCAACCATTTACCACAGGTAGAGCAGAGATGTTTCAGGGAGTCGGTCAAAAATAGACTGCTCATGAAAGCTCATTATAACCTGCAAAAATATGATGATGACAAATTATAATATTCTTAGTATTCTACCAGGATAAGCTTAACAATATTATGTATTAACGATCATGTTTTTATCATTATTATTAATATTACACACATGTTCTTAATACAGGAACTTCTGTTAAGACTTTCGGACCGTATAAAAAAACTCACAACAAGAGATCACGTTCAGATAGAAGAGTGCCTAGAAGATGACAGCACGACCAGCTGTCGAAAGCGCTCGCAGATAATCAAACAGAAGTCATAGAGCTTCAAATTCTTTTTGTAACCTACATTAATAGTAAAATACTGAAAATAAAGGAAAAATTAGATGCATCATCCAAAATATTAAGTATATTTATCTATCTATCCCCATAGCCAAAATAATTAGGCTGATTTTTCACTATTGTTGAAGTTGACTTGACTTTTCTACCAATTTACATTTTGAAGTGTGTGAAATTCATTAAAATGAATTGATCACAGTAGCTATAGTACATGGACTGAAAAGTCTCGGACCCAACACATGGCGCTAGTCTTATAGCACTCATCGATTTTTCAGTTGATACTAACCTTCAAAACAAAGCTGATGAAATTTCATGATATTCTACTACATGAGTTTGTAAGTTATTGTGCTAAGACTTACAAAAACAATTTCGTGTTTCGATTTTACACTGTTTCTTGATCGGAAAAAATACCGTTTAAGCAAAGCAATGGCTTGAAAAGTGTTAGAAGGACCTAAACGTTGGCTTGCCGTATGATGATGCCGATGATGCAGAACGCAGTGGACGTGCAAATGAGGTAGTAACACCAGAAAAAAAATCCACAAAATCGTTGAATGATCTAAAAGTGAATTTGTGTGAGTAAGCTGGCACTAAGTTCAAAGTGGGTGTCATGAAATATCACTGTTGACAAAACACAAGAACGTTTTGATTATTCAGAGCAGTGATTGGTCATTTTGAACATAACAAACCGGAATGTTTGCGTCATTATGTGACAATGGATGAAACATGGATCCATCACTCCACTCCAGAACCAGAACGATCGACATCTTAGTGGAGAGCAGTTGTTGAATCTCGTCCAAAGCGTCTGAAAGCACAACATTCGGCTGGAAAGGTTATGGCCTCGCTATTTTGGCATGTGCGTGAAGTAATATTCAACGACTATCTATCTTGAGAAGTATGATGTCATTAACAGTGAATATTATATAGCGTTTTTGGATCGTTTTGAAGGCTGAAATTGCGAAAAATTACCCGATTTGAAGAAAAAGATAGTGCTGCTTCATCAACACAAATGGCAAAATTGCATGAAATGGGCTTCGAATTGCTTCCGCATATACCATATTCGCCAGATTTAGCTCCCAGCGACTACTTTATGTTCGCAGACCTCAAAACAATGCTTACTGATCAGAAATTTCGCTCGAATGAAAAGGTTATTGCTGAAACCGAGACCTATTTTGAGGCAATAGATAAATCGTTCTACAAAAGTTGTATTGAAATGTTATAGCGGCGCTGGAATGATTGTGTGGCTCTTGTTCGAGATAACGTTGTTAAATGAAGCCAGTTTTGAAAAAAAACGCGTTTTCCTTCTTAATCCCGGGATTTTTCAGCCCAGGTGTTAGGGGCAAAAGGAAACGACTCAAATTTCAATAAAACCCAAAATAAAACATGAGAAGAGTCACTAATTTTCAAATATATCTGCACAAATTGGCCTTGCTTGAAGATAGCTAATTATATTGTGGTAGTGCGCCCGACTTACGATCGGAAGGTCGTAGGTTCGATTCCCACCTCGACCAGATATTTTTCTCGAGAGAATTTATCTGGTTGAAGCTGGGATGGTTCTACAACTGTGTTAGGAATCACACGTTAAAAGTTAGTCCCCGTTAGTCCTTAGCTCGCACAAGTTTCTCAACTTCTGAGAGTTGTCATTCGTATGGGGCGACAGCTGATTAACGGAAAAACAGATTTTTTTTAAACAGATCAAACTGTATAGCAAACTGCCAAATCCAACCATACTATTATAAAAGACAAAAATATTCAAAAGTAATATTAAGAAACTTCTTTTGAAGAAGTATTTTATCCTCTGTCTGAATTGTTTTTTATGTGAAATGTGACAACATTTTTTATATAAGACGCCCCTGATACTTATATTTCAAGAGTATTATTATTATTATTATTATATTTGCATGATTAGCACGAGTCTGCTCACTGCTTAGGCGAAAATAACACAAATTTGGTAAAAGATTGATCGACCGTACGTCTGTTGACAAATCTACCTCTGTGACTGTTGGCCAAAACCCCCTGGCTCGAATAAAATTAGGACTTTTGGAAATTACAAAAAAAAAGGAAAAACATCCTATAAAGTATATTTAGCGATAAAGAGGCTCTGTCATAATTAATGTCGTATATATCGGTAAGAGATTTCACTCAATAAAGCACACATGTAAGAGAAATCAGGTAACGCAGAGTCGTAAATTATTTGCCACGTCTTTAAGCGAAAATACAATCAACCGAAAGAAATCCAATTTGAATAAATCACTTCATATTTAATAGCCTACACTCACAACGGGATGTAATGAGAAATTATACTCGGAGACTGATTACAACTCATTAAGTATTGGACTTTTAATGGGAACATTACCAACTGACCATAACCAGATGTTGCAATCCGGTATTTACCTTTGCCTCGCGTCATCGACTAATATTTGCAGTACATGAAACAATTATTGGTGTTTCAAATATGCCACACAACGATCAACGCATTCAATAAGTTATTTCCGGATTGGATTTTAATGTATTTTCATGGCATATTACAATATAACAGGAAATATAATATATATATATCGTTGACGGAATTTGTGTTACTTTGTGTGGGATTTATTTTTAACAATTTCTCTCGTTTTTCACTAACAGGTCGAAATAACAATTCATTAATTTTTTGTTAATTTTTATTGCATATCAAGAATCAGCAAGGTTTTTTTGGTGCTATCATCGTAAGTAAAGGAACATTTTTACGAAAACGCCATCTATGTAATCGACTCATGCTTCATTCCATGGACATCGGCTACGGAAGCACATCTTTACCGCCAGCAGGAGGTTGCATATCTCAATGAGGATCTAGAAGTGATTTCGAACTGGAGTGAAAGTAACAAGTGACAAGAATGGTACATATCAGAAATACGTGACGGACTGTGGATGCTCATCGTTTGGTGGTTCAACTCAGTACACCTCGAACTTCTCTGATTGAGAACTCTCTCATCTGGAAAACTGCGTTTATGTGAAATGAACTTCCTGAGAACGTTTTTCCAAATTGATTTAATCTCCAGCGATTCAGTCCAATATGAATCGCTACTCTCGCATAATCACCGCTCTGGGAGCGTCTGAAGGATTTTCCTGTCAGGCTTGTGATTTGTCCCTTAAAAAAAATAAGAAAAGCAAGGCGGTCCACTGCAAACCCAAGTTTCAACTTTGAGATTTGCCCTCAAGTAGTTGAACCAGAGCCCAAAAATGAAAATTACCCAATGCAACGCCGGATAACTCTGTTTCGACCCACCAAGATCTCATCAGTAACGTTAGACTGAACCAAGAATGCGTTGTGGAACTCAACTCTCCTCGATAAACAAACCTGAGGGAGTAAGAGTAGTCTTATTTGATATTGCTAATAAAAAATGTATGTAACCGAAAAGAAAATCGGTTTACCAAATTTGCTCGACGACTAATGAAAGACCAGGGTTTGGATGGCCTAAAATCGATATTTCAGGAGACGATGAACAAATCAAAGAGATAAACCTCCCACATTTTTCCATGAAAAAGAACTGCCAGTTGATAAACTTCATGTGGTGGTAGATTTGTCAAATCAGTTACTGAAGCATTTATTCGTTAACTGGAGACTCCGCCCCAGCTCCGCACGGAAGGAATACTGATACTACATATGAATTCATCCTACGTAAATTTAAGGGCATGGAGAAATAGTGATGAGTGAATAATTTTGTTGTATGGACACGCCTTTTTTCCCCGCGGCTGGAGCCCCATTTGAAATATTTCCTTTTATATTGCATATCAACAATATAAAAGGAACCTAAATACAAAATTTCAGCCTCCGAAAATGTACCAGTACGGAGAAATAGTGATGAAAAGGTAATTTTTATAATTAAACGCTCCCCTTTTACCCCACGGAAGGTGCCCCAGTTAGAATATTTGAAAATCCTTTCTTAGCACGCATCTACATGGTCCAATGATTCTCGATTTTGATTCACGAGTAAGATCAACAGTGGCATTCATAAAATCATAATAACTATGGAGTATTGGTCAAGTAACCTTTTCTACCAACCACTCGAATATCAACTGAATTGAATAGAAATTCAATACACACTGTGGTTAAATGAAAATGAAACAAAATTTTCCACAAAAATTAGATATTTCGAATGATTATAAGATATATCTTCGATGAATGTGGGTTCATCATCATTAATTGTTTTCAAAAGAAAAGATGAGAAAAAATTACAACATAGACAATTATCAAAAACATTCAATTGTTGTCAAATATATATCAATGTAGAAGTAAAAGAAAAATGTGGCAAATGAAGAAGTAAATAAAATCGAAAAAATTATAAATGAACAAACACTACGTCAGTGTCAGAACTGAAAAAAAAATATTTTTTGAAATAATCAACTAATAACCAGTCCGTGCAAAGCTTATTGTTGAATCATCTGAAAATGGAAGTTACAACAAGTGATCGACAAGTATAGCTGAGGCACCAGTCATTCTAATAATAACACTGATGATCTTCAAACATGACGCAACCTCTGACGGAAGCACCAAATTACGAAGGTTCGAAATAGATGAACACTTCAATCTAGCAGACCCCTATTATAATATTCATACAGTCATTGCTCACTGTGGTTCTGGCGTTGAATCTAGTCATTATTACGCCTTGGTCAAAGACGAAACAAACTGGTTTAAGTTTGACGATAGTTGTATCATCAAGTGTTCTGGCGATGTATCGACTTTAGTGGAGCCTCTGAAGACACCCTACATTTTGTTTTATGAGAGAGAGAATATTAGCAGATCAAGATCTTCAAATAATGTGGTGCTGCAGGTTTTTCCGGGTTGTCCTGCAGGTGAAAAAGCAAATGCGCCATTGGAATCAATGAAGTCGCCCCGGAGCGCCAATTAATTTTTTATTGTTGTTTTATAATTTGATGATTTGAATTTTAGAATCATTGAAAAGTTTTTTTGTATTTTAGAAACTGTTTAAAATAATTTGAAGGTAATAGTTTTTCCAGTTGGTTTATCTTTATGAATTTAATTTTTAGATATCGACAAGCCTATATAAATACCAAAGATATCGAAAGAAATCAATGTCGATTGTCAATCAGTGAACTACCAATCTGGTGATTAACAATCAAATCAGTACATCTTTATTGAGCAATTATAAAAAAAATCTAATTAGCAGAAACGTAACAAATGTAGTTACAAAACATAAAATACAGAAAGATGATTTTTTTTCTCATTCTGATTTGAATAAATTAATTTCGATTATTCCCATAATATACTGTATTAAAATTGTCAAAAATGGCAAGAGAAGATTGAGGAAACAACAAAAATTTTGACGTATACGAAATTTCTATACACTCACACACACATGAATCAATTTAATTTTCCAAAACAATTAAACGAGAATTCAACCTATGACCATTATCGATTTCTTTACGACGACTTTATTTCGCTCGGAGCGAATCTGAAACGAAATAGTATAACGTAACCTTGGAAAAGGCATTAACACAAATCAGCAGGCCCAAATAATAAAAATTAAAAAAACGCTTTCGAATTAAATTCCAGGAAATAGTGGTGATAAATAATTAGTTTCAATAAATATTCAAATTAACCCGACATCATCGCCATCATTTGCATTATTCTCATTAACGTAATCACAGATTCACAAACCACTTTTTAACATTCAAGCCTTCCAGACATAATTTGTGACATTTAATGAAGGAAAATTATCTTTTCAGATTATCTGCTTGTATGGTGAATCATACATGAAACGACTTTCAAAAAAAAGCACTGAGGATGTGTATGAAAATTCAAGACATCGATCGGACTATTATGGATTTAGTTAATAGATAATTTTATCAGTTGAGTGACAATTCAATCTTATCAGTTGAGTGACAATTCGGTCTTATCAGTTGAGTGACAATTCGAATCAAGTATTATGACGCGAATCCATTCATAACCGTAGCCTTGGCTAGTGGAGACGGAGTACAAATGAATCAAAACGTAACCGCGAATATGTTACGTAATGCTTTGGAGACAGAGTACTTTTGTACTCTACTCCAAATTCACTAGCCGTAGCTAGTAGAAAAGGAGCACTGTTGTACTGTACTCCTTCTCTGTTAACCGTAACGTAACATGTTTGCAGTTACGTTACGGGTCAGTTGTTAAAAAGAAATACACACCTTAACCAATGGCCTGAAACGTAACAACTGAAAAAATCAAAACTTGTTACGGAAACAATTTTGTTCATCTCGAAGGGTTGAAAATGATGAATTCAATAAGGTTCATAAAAGAGATTGAAATTAAAGGTTTATTTCGCCAAATCCAAATTTTTTCAACCTATATGTAATTTACTTGAAGCGATACCTTATATATCTTTGCATAATCTTTCGTCAATATCATTTCCAAAATCGAGTGTCGAACTATTGATTTTTCATCTTTCAATATAAGTATATATCTTATCGATTGATCGATTTGAATGATTAATAACCAAAAAAACAACAAATCACTGATTTTCCCTGGAATCCAAGCCAGAAGTTAAAAATAGTTGAAAAATTACTTAACAGGAATAATTACGTAACAATTTTTTCACGCTCAAAACGCCAACCCACTCATTTATACCAAAGAATAATAACCAGATAGTATATCAAAAACATTTCCTATCGCGATCAAATTAATTGATTTTTTTCTGTGAGAATCCGTTCTAAATTCCCTTAATTAAAACTCTCTCAAAACGAGATCCACCTTCAAAAAATACTTCACTAATTAACAAAGTTCATCATATTATACTGGAGCTAATTAGCCCAGATGTAGGAGATTGCCGTAATTATTTGGAGATCATTAGGAAATAATTGGTTGAAAACATGGATGTGTAGGATGCGATTACCGAAATTAAAAACACCTGCCTAATATCAGGGATAACAAGAACTACATCATTAAATTTTTAGACAGAAAACAATTTCTAGGAAGGTGACTCTAATATAGAACAAAATAATGATGCGTATACTGCGATCAAGGTTGTTGTTAAGATTTCCTCTGACCTCAGATCCGGCTTTGTCCTTTCAAGCCAACAAGGTTTATGTACGTATACTTCTTGTTTCAAATAATGTAACTTCACTATAGGCAGAATTGCTACAAAGTTGACGAGTAACTGAAATGAAACGAAATTCTGTCGAAAACTCAAAAACTAGTTACGGTTGTGATGAGTAAAATTAAAATACGATGGGGTAAAAGTTATCTCGTATGACGACCTCATCTTTACGTATGGAAATCCGTGCCGAAAGAGTATATGACTGAGTCACAGTGGAACATCTTATAACGAAAAACTATATTCGTAACTACTTTCATATGAACATTGAATCACACGAAAATCACTTTCATATCAAATTAGTTATTTCGAAAGTACTTTTTCTTTCGAGTGATCCAATATTTATGAGAAGGTAGTTGTTTCGGGAGGAACTATTCTACCAGTTTGTATCTGAAAGTAAGTCCTATGCATGATTTACAACATGTCTAAAGAGTTTACTTTGAAGTGAATACCTCTATTCCTTCCACAATTGTTCGTTCAGATATGGGAAAGCAGAAACCTGGAAAATTTTTCCAAAAACTAATGTCTCCAAAAGAATAAACCTCTTTCAGTTCATTAACAACCGAATTTTCAACACTGAAAGTAACATAATTCGACTAATTTTCACCAAACCACAAAGAAAAAGCGTGGTAACTGATAAT
>WOGN01005062.1:0-13534 GCA_015342105.1 Leptinotarsa texana | reverse complement strand
CTAAGATTTGCCTACGCCCATGGACGACAACGAAATTCAGGCAAATTTTATGACACTTCATGATTTATTACTCTACACTCTTTTGAAATAGACTATAGATGAGAATTCTCAATTAGTCTCAGTGTCGAAAAAAGGACGGCAAAAACAGTTGCCATCGTCAGGAGTTGGATGGAAATTACTGAAAAATAAGGGTAAAGTTACATTAAAGTACATAAAAAACAAGTTATTAATATTCAACGAAAGTCATTTTTTTGTGAAGGAAAATCAGTATTTTATCGACCTTTTTTGGGTATTTGTTACCTTTCACAATCTGAAAAATATAAAAATTATAATGGAGAACTTTATACAAGTGTATAAATAAGTTATTAATAACTCAGCTTATTATATATTTATAATTTAGTTTGTATGATATAGCAAGCGCCAAACGTGATGGCAATCGCACAGGTATAGACTATCCCAACTAAATTACTATTGGATTATGATAAGCCCCTTGCCGGCCAGTGTCGTACCTATAATTAGTTTTAATAAGGGTAGCAAATGGAACATGATTTCTTTGCAAATTCTTTTCATATTGTATTTAGTATAGGTAGTACAGTTCATTGAAATATTATATAATGATACATTCTTGATGACCAGTTTTTTGTTAGGCGATGACATTTTTCCAGAAACAACACAAATTATTCAGACAATGCCAAACGCCAACAGTATTGGAGGACAAGTTATGATTCCCCTCTGTACAGAGCTGTAGTGGGGGTTACATTGAAAATGAGTTTGTGCGCATGGGAGTGAGCTTGCCATCATGTTTGGCGCTTCCTGTAGCTTGTTTACAGAAATACAAATGTCGGTACTATCAAACGGACAAAATCACAACAAAACAGCAACTATGTCGATTTCGACAAAACAAAAACTTGAGTTGCCAAAATAAGAAACTTTCGAAGACTTTGTGTCGCAGGAGATTGTTTCTGTTAACAACGAAATGTCCCGTCGGCAGGCAGAAATATCAAGAAGTTTCGTCAGTGTTTTGTCAGTGTTTTTGTGAACAGAGTTCACTCTTTGAAACTATTCAGAAATTATATCTGTAATTTATATTCTGTTTGAAAATGTTTGATCCCAGTACATTTAACAAGTTCTCAAATTCGTAATTGGACATTTTTAGAAAATAACGTTATTATTTATCAAATCTGTCATAATTAAATCCGTTCCATAATCTATTCGTCTTGTTAATAATGATCTCATCTAGTATAGTAAAAGTATATGATATTGTGTACACTTAAAGTTGCCGGCACTCTCAAAAGCCAAGAAAAGCAATACATAGAAATGAACCGGCTGGAACTAGTCCAAGTGGACTGTAGAATTGGCGGTTCGTATTGGATAATTTTTACTAACCGAGTTTTATGATTGGCTAAGGAGTCATAAAATTGAATACTTCCAGCCATAACGTGAGCTGCTGTAACAAAACTCTTCAGAATTGGATAAAGAAACTAGGATCTAGATTTAAAATAATAACTTTTTTTTAGGAAACTTGGTATGACACTCACGACACAGTTACGAAAGGGTGGACTGATGGTTCGATAATGTGTACGCCTAACATGCCTGCAAACAAAATTTGATAGGAAGGTAAGAGAGCTAATTAAAGAAGAAGTATCTAATATTACCGAAGAAGACTCTCAGAGAAGTATTAAAAAAGTAATTTTAGTTGAATAACATTATATGGAGATTGGACACATATATTGGACACGTGGACACATGACATATATAGAAGCTGTTGGAATGTAGGTTGCACTACATCATTTACTTAAACTAAGCCTACAGAGAATGTTTCTCAATATTATTCGATTGGTTGAAGAAATAGATATGACTTAATCACTAAAATTATTTGACAAAGTGAGATTAAAAAAAGGAACCTTCTGGTCCTTACAGCTAACAGCTCATAGTTTTCAACATCAGTTATCGGTAGAATATTCACTGCTTTTTATACAACGTAGACATTTAAACATTGTCTACGTTTACGTAGACATTTGAACATTTAAAGAAATCGAAATACTTCTCTACTCTCAAACTCGTGTCTTTACCTCAGTGCAATCCCTTTGGACGATGTTCTCAAATCACGTGAATGAAAAACTGCCGATTGATAAGGACTAGAGAAAGGCTAGATTGAATTGAGCACCGATCGCAGAAAACATTAATCACTCATAGCCGTGATAGTTTTAGCCATGGCGTTGACCATGAAGAACAGTCGGCCAGATTCATAGCTGCACGATTCTTGGCATAGTTCAGTGAATTCATTTGTCACAAGGATTGATCGTTGAATTGTGTACTTTTGGTTAAAACAAAATAAAGAAGATATATAAATGGAAAAAAATAAATTCAGCATACAATTACTTTTTGTTTTTTGAATAGATTCAAAAATTTCAACATTTGTATGGTAGATCAAGTCACTTAAAAAAGTAAACCCATTAATATATTTGGCATGGTGATCTTTATGAATCCATATAGGAAAATAACTTCCATGCATTCTTCCATATTCAATTATTTACCAAAAAAAATTACACATTAAATTCTTCAGAAACGCTTCGAAAATAAATAGGTAATATCATTTGTGAAGGGAAATGAAAGAATGGATATTCATGAACTGATCCAAAGATAAACCACTGTCCAAATATATTGTCTTATGCTTGCATTTATCTATTCCATTTCACAAATCACTATGACTAATAATAGCCTATAATATATAAACTCATTATTCATCAGTTTTAACAATTCTGCATATATTAAAATGTATGTATGTATACTAATGTTCATCTATACTACATAATATAATTCAATTAGGTATGATTTTATTTAATACACATTTATTCTACAGTTAGTTTTATTTCTATTTATTTATAATACTCTATATTGTAATTCCACAAACAAGTATGTGAAATACAAAACAAGTGACACCTAGATAAGTGTAACATATCAGGTGTCTATAACTAACATGCGGATGGTGAAGAAAGGACTTACGCGGATCCCCGAACATAAAAGAAGTTTTGAATTGAAGAAGAGCAATTCCTACTATATGTGCCACCTTTTGGAGAACAATCACGATTTCAACATTGATTACAACATCCTTCATACTGAAAATAAAAGACATTTATTGATTCTGCTGGAGTTTCTAGAAATTAATAAGGGCAAATATTCAAATTCTCTATTGAACGACTAACAAGAGGTTAACCGCTCACCATCGCTAAACCTCTTTTTAAATACTACAATTTAAAATTTGCCTGTTGTCTAAGAATTGAGATTGTAATAATGGTTTTTGAAATTCTACCTGTCATCTCATTTACCATTAACCAGTTAAGTGAGGTAACTAGTACTGATGTATATGTTGTAAACCAACCACGTCTTAAACTAAAATATACAATGAAGCCTGGATGTGTCCTTCAGGATCTTGATTTCGAAAACTGTATTGTAGATAAATACAATAATTGGTGGGGAGAAATTCCTAAAATGAGTAGTAAAGTCCTGAACTACTGGAATCTTCATTTGACTGCACTATAAGTACGCGTTCACTATCGACTTGGTCGACTGTCGTAAGCAATCCACTAACCTTCTGCCTCTGTTTTCCTTGTTGAGAAATAACTATTTAAATTCTGAATCGACAGAGGTCATCCAAGATTTTTTTTAATAGCCACACTGGTTGCCATTGACGAGGCTGTATTTGGTTACAGGTAGGGTTTTTATAATAGTTTGCATTGAATATATTATTAGAAACACTACTACTTGCGTTAGATGACAGAATCCTTGATATCGCTCCGATTTTCAATGGGTTATTATTAGCGCTAATTTTTTCAGAGACTTTTCTGGTGTAAAAAAAACATGTGTGAAGGTATTACTTATCACCCGAACTAAATTTTGTGACTAGTACTTGCCTGTTGCCTGTTTCACAAAAATCGTAATAAGTGGCATGCAGATTTATATAATAGATATTTTCTTCCTACTCAATGTACTCGTTTTATTTATTCTCATGAATACATTTTTCCTGTATGTGAGTTGATCGATGACTGCTTCATAAGATATTCAGTTATTTACAACAATAAAACTCCGTTCGCGTATAGATGCCAAATGGATAGTCGTACATTCACTTTCGATGGAGAAAGTTTGAGAATTAATTGTACAATGATGTGCTTGAAATGCGAAATGAACAATTGCCATTCGCCCAGAAGCGTACGCTTTTTCTCTGGTCAGGTTTTTACCACTATTACAACATTGTTGACCACAAGATATAGTTGTGTCTGTACACAAACGATGTTTTTTTTAAATATTTAACAGATTATCGTGGATTGTTATTTCTTATTATTCAAGACTTCTTTGCTCTTTATGGATAGTAATTGAATTCAAATCTTTGATTTTTCCAGAGAAGGTGTACACAATTGATATTTGTTTGTCTCGGCCCAATAGACCGAGTCGAATGGTGACTTCAATGAATGAGTGATCGAGTCATTTACTAATGACTCGATCTTATATTCGGTCTTGTTTGGAAGGTTTTTTTCTATAACGTGTTCATGTTTGTGTATTTTTACAACGTTAACTTGCAAACTATTCTGAGTGCGTAGATCGTTATTCTGGGTATGATTGGAAACATTTTGTCAATTTTGTCCAAATGACATGAGTATTCATGAAAGCAACTTCATGTTTTATAATATAATTTAATGGTATAGAAAACAAAAAATGATCGAAAGAATTTACATCAAATCTTATGGAAAAAAAAGGAATTGAGTGCTCGAATTTACTCGAAACGATGACAGTGGCAGATACTGAAAAATGTCATTATGCGCCACTTTCGCATAATTTCAATCAATACGAATAAAACGTCATTGCTTGTTCGTAATTTTTTTGGTCAAAAACAACACCATAATCATGCGTCAGTCACCGTATTCACCAGATTTGCCCCCCTGTGACTTTTTCCTGTTCCCAAGATTGAGGAGACGCACGATAGGACGGCATTTTGTGACAATTAAGGAGATAAAAACCGAATCGCTAAAAGAGCTCAAGGAGATACCAAAAAGTGCATATAGGAACTGCTTCGAAGATTGAAAAAAAAACTGGCACAAGTGTATTATATCTGAGGGGACAAAATTTTTGATGGGAACAAAATAGAAATAGCTATATTATTACTTCACTCTATGTATATTATGTAATAGGATGATAACCAGTATAATGAAAATTCATCTCATTTTTTGAACAGACAGTGTATAGATCATATATGAGAGAAATCGGAAAAAGTCAGTTCAGAACCAGTAATGAATTGAAAATTAACCACCTCTCAAAAGTTCCGTGATTTAAAACTCTGGTGAAAACGTATCCATCCTTGTCATGGTCCTATAGGTGGAAGTTATATTAATATATTTCCCGTCAACTGCAATCCATCTGACAAATAATTATTTGTTGACAAGTGTACCCGTTATGGAAGAATTTCCGAGTCAACTCTATAAGGCATAGGGTTCCCAAGTTCAACTCTAAAATATGTTCACACCATTCACAGTACCATTAGTCACGTAACAGTAGATTAAGTCCACCGTGAAATAGGTGAATTTTACCTAAAAAAATATCAGATCAAAGGCTGGCTACTGAGGAGATAGGGGGATCAGGAAAGGGAGGGGGGACTGGCAGGAGGATGACTGATTAGCTGGGATGACAAAAGAAAACTGCCACCGAATTACCCCGATGGTCTTAGCTGGCAATAAATCATTTTATAATGGCTTCACGTTTACTCAAATGCAACATTGAACCAAAGGAATACACCGACAGTAAATGAATAAGTGTTTACACTGATCAATGCCACGGAATTTCTGTAAATTAATTTACCCAATAATGATTATTTTAGAAGGATTATTTTACACACCTGAACACAACCTTTTCTTCATTTATCGGCACGTTTTATATTGAAAATACATTTTCCACACCACCAGAACAAAATATTATTTCTATTGGCATCATCATCATCATCATCAAGGAGATGACCTGAAGTCATCTCCTTGTTTTTGTGTGGGAAAAGTGTTTCCCATAGATTTGTTCAGGTCATATCTTTCAATTTTACTTATCAAAATATTTTATATCTTTTGTGTTTTAATTTTTAGCAGTTTCATGTACATATTTAACTTTATTTCAAATATTTATTTTATTAGTAATTCTACTAATTTTCAAATGCGTCATTGTTTAATTCGTGTCTATCATTAGTTTCATCTGCATAACAATAACAGGCCCAGTAATCTGACATAAGCCTGTTTGATTTAATTAAATTGAAAACCAAAAATAGTAACTGACAACATTTAAAATTTTTCTCTGAAGTCTTAGGATCAATTACTATAGCTATGATGAAGAGTTTTTTACTGCTATCACCTCTTGGTGGTAGCGTTATTCCACAGGTAAAAATTTTGAGTCTTGAAAATCATTTTGCATCCCATTTTGCTAGCCTATTACTTCCCTAAGTTATTTTTCACCTGAATCTATTGAATTCTCAATAATTATTTGCTTCATTTCCAAATTCTGCATCTGTTTTTCCAACATTTCTGATAGCAGCTCAAAAATATTCGGATGACGAAACCTCCTCTATTTGTTCTGCAAATGGATAATTGATTTTCTGTATTTTTCTTTACTCAAATTAACTAAAAGAACAATTTATTCAGTTTATTTGATTTGCAGCCAGTCTTCAAGTATGCCCGCTGAATATATGTGTTTTCTTTTCCTTATACGAGGAATTGGGCGAATTTTGGATATGCAGTTGGTTAGTATCTTACTTACTAGATGTAGGGATGATACATTTATTGATTGTCGTTGTTTGTTGTGGCCATCATCAAACTTATGTTGATGGCACTGACATCTGTATGATATAATCCAACGCCCTTCTTGATATTAGCCAGGAGTTTTCTACAGTGCAGGTAAGTCGAGACTGGCCGGAATTGTTCTTTCAGTTAATTTGATTTATAGCCAGCCTTCAAGTATGTCAATTGAATATATGTGAATTTTTCTTTACTATCCTTGTAACTTGAATCTACCTGTTTAATCTGGTTCTTCTGCAGTTCCAGTTGTTTCTCTGCTTCACTCCTTCGTTTAATCCTAGATTCCCAAATTACGTTTTCATTTTATAATATCGAATGGAACTGGTAAGTGTACTTGCATAAATGTTAGATGTGTTGTTATATATCAATTTTTTGACGTTTCTTTTTTGGTCCTGAAAATTTCTTACTTCCTCATCCTATCTTCTCTCTTTCTGATCAATATGCTTGTATACAGTTTGAAGAACTAGGACAGAAGATGAAAGTTCATTCGTAAATTTCGAGATAATGTACAATTTAGGAAAACTCCATAGACAGTTATAAAGCAACGTATTCGAAATCAATGCGTAAAGTTCCTTCAAACATAGAAGTGATTTGATTAGATATCTGAATTGTTTTACATTCATGAACGACATAGAATCTTTAGCTAGGTCAGAAAGTTATCTAAAATAATGAAAAAGTCGGCCGTCTATGTGTGCGTCGAAAAATTATCAAGGATTTTAACTGATATCCATGTACATTGTTCGAGAAAAATGTTGAGAGTGTTAAGATTTATTTTATTAACTTGTATTGCTTCAATTTCAAGGGTTACATTTCAATGCTGTATTTGTATACTCTCTCTTGTACCCAAAAGGAAGAGTACTGTTTTTCATCAAAAGGACAAAAACAGAACTGCTTTTATTTTAAAAATTTTTCATTTCAGGAAAAATACTAAGTTTTATCAATAATTTCAATATAATGATATAAAATCACATGGTTTTATGTGAAAGTAATCAACTACAACTGCATTTTGTAAGGTTGTGACAATTAAAATCAATTTTTTTTATTTCAATTGTGATTTGAGTCAATTCATAAATTTTGTGAGTACAAGTCGCCCAAGCAAATAACTGGAATAACTCATTAGGAAATTCAAAAAAGCAGATAGTTTATTTGTAACTGTTCACATACATTATGTGAACGTCCAACGTAAATATTCATAAATTAAACTTATGAAAACACAAACAGTTCACAACAGTAAAAATTTTATATAGGCTATAATATCTACCTACATAAATGAATAATGGAAATTAACAGCGAATTCATAAATGATATATGTGCAGTGAACAAAAACATACTCAGGCTAACCTATAAAAACCTAAACACAAAATATGTATTTAGGAAGTCAGTTGTAACACTTATGCAGGAAAACTAATTAGCGGTGTTTTTCACAAGAATAGTTTTTCCTGTGGAATATTCCACAAGGTTTTTTATATGTCGCGGAGGAGGTTTTTACTATAAACCTAGCCAACAGAAATTTCTTGGCAAATAGAAAAAATAATGAAAATATGTTATTTCAAAATTCATTATTGCCATAATCAAGAAAAAAGTTAGTGCAAGGTATTGAAAATAAAAAAATCTGAATTTATTCGGAAAAGTCATATTTTTTCATTTTTTTCTTCAGTATAGAAGTGAATGAGGAAGCCGAGGAAGCTACGTTGTTAGCGAAACGAGTCTAGGTAAAAATGTTTGTAAAAATTGTTTATTCGTTTTAAAAATATCTGCATTAGATTCAGAATTTATATATAAATTTTTCTCTATATTCAACAGTATAACCTATGTACAAGGTTTTTCCTTCAATACGATTGTCTCTCTTTATTTGTCACTTAAATTATTATTATATTATTTATTTTTTTGTGAATTTTGTATACTGAGCAAATAAAGTTATAGTATTATTATTATCATCACTAACTGCTTTTCACACCCACGCTACCAATAAAATGCAAATTGAACGTTCAAGAGTTCTTACAATGTGGGTACTCCTTGAACATTTAGTAACAAGTTATGAAACGATTGACTGTCGATACCTTGTTACGGTGACCTTTTCCGTTCAGATTGGCGGAAATGGGGTCAAGTTTGGGCTTCCTTCGACATTCGCCTAGATAGTTGGGTAAAATTCGGCAATCACCTACTAACATTGGCCGTGGCACTAGTTGCGATAAAATGCGTGTTCGCGCTCTTATGAAATTCATCTAAAAATTCGAACGTTGGTATTGGATGTTATATAAAGGTGCGCAACTTTCTGTTTCGAAATCTAGAGAAATTGGAACGATATGGCGTGAGAGGTACTGTTCACAAGGCAAATGAATCATACAAAAATGGTTATACTCAAAATATGTTCCAAAACTTATTGATTATTATTATTTATCATAATAATTAATTTAATTGACCAAGTATGGATAATATAGTCGAATTTAGGTTATGTAATTAAAATGATGCAATCAGAACCTGAATCATCAAATCACGCTAATTCCGACTTAAAAAAAAAATATGGTATTTGTATATCACTTTTCCATACCAAAATGACAATAGCACGAGTCAATTTTGTCAATTTTTGCCACATTAATGAAATGAAATTGTAACCGTATACACTTATCATGAAAGTAACTGTCATAATTCAAAATCATAGCCAACTACGAAAATTCGTACTGTGGCCCTAGTCTCTAATATTTATTAGGAAAAATATCCACGGCTATACATATATCAAAATACTTTTCATTCAACCCTAGTGAATAAGAACGTCATTATATTATTATAAAATATACTCCAAATTATTGGGAAAGAAAGTTTTTGGCCTTCTACTACTCCATCTTGATACAAAAAAGAAGGATGGATTAGTAGAAAGCCAAAAAATTTCTTTCCCAAAAATTAATCACTCCTAAAAAATATAACCCCTTCAATTCAAACCCCAAATTATGTTTTTCATACCATTTAGCTTCACTAAAATGAGTAAATTTTGTTGTCAACGTGTATTTCGTCAACTAGCAACTAGTTGATGGATACCCGTCAACCGTCAACATCGGATGAAAGAAAGTTGTTGCCTGCTGTTTTTATCTATGTTTTCCATTCCACATGGAAATCATCGCTTTGTATGTACGGTGTTAACAAGTATCACTAGTGAGCCTTTTCATCACAATCTTCATCTAACACGTACGTTATTTATGGATGTTCTTATTGTTTAAATCACTTCAGAATATTGGTCTGACCCCTCTGGAGCTGTACTTTGAGGAGGTTGCGTTAATGGCCATGTTACGATTGCGCACGGCTGGTGTAAACCTCGAAGTGTAAATGGGTCAATTGAGGCTGAGCCTATGGTGAGAAGCGCTTACTGTGCAACCTCTGCCGCAGGATACCAGTGTTGCAATTGAACCAAGGTTTGTGTTCAATAAACAAAATTCAAATAAAACAGAACCCAGAGTCAGATGCTACAAATGCAATACGCATATATACAAACGGCTCAAAAACCAGAAGAAGGCTCGGGATGTGGAGTGTATTCCAGATCACTAAGTCTAAGGATTAAGTGGAGGATGGGAAAAAATACCAGCATGGTTTAAACGGAACTGGCTGGTATCTCAATCTCCACGAAAGAAATAACCAGGAAAGGAATTTCTGGCAAAAACGTAACAATCTGCACCGATAGCAGACAAGGCCTATTAGCCTTGAATAGACAACGTGTTACCTCAGGACTAGTACTAGAGTGCCACCAAGATTTAGCCAAAGCCTCGGTAGATAATAACATTATTCTTAGGTGGGTTGAAGGGCACGACAGGAGTGAAGGTAATCACATTGCCGACTCTTTAGCCAAGGAAGCGACTGGACAACATTCTAGGACTTAGTGGCATCTACGGCCTGATGACTTCGATAATTGCGGAACTAGCCAAACGTCACACCCATGCTCAATCCCTAAAGAGATGGGATGAAATCATAAGATGCAATCTTCCCAGAATCACCCTGGGTGGATTTATCAACATGTTGTCAATATTTTGTAGGCCGGTATGTACTTATCTTCAGAAAAATACTATATATTCTGACTTTCACCCCGGAGTATGTGATTGTGGAGTTGCTTTAGAAATTTGTCTGCAGGTGGCGCAGTGGTACATCCTACTGAATTAATTGCAGCCAGAGCTTACGACTAGTTGGAATTTTTTGTGTTCGGGTGCAGTCCATCTGAAATCCTCCGGAGTACTAGCTCTTCTCGAGGAGCTAGTACTCCGAAACCGGTCTGTCGGTGGTCATCTCGACCAAATGAAATTTATTACAGCTTTTCATATATGGGAAGTAACATGCGACGAATCTTTCAAATATACTATCATTTGATATCTATATCATCCAAATCATAGTCCACCATCTTTAGGAGTCTACGATATTATACTAACAGTGCCATTTTTTCTTTCGTATTTTTTTATCCAACCCTTTCATTTGATGTCAATAGACGAGCATGAATAAACATAGTCCACCATTTTTTAGAGTCCACCATATTGGATTTAGAGTCATTTTATGCTTACGTGTTCTTTTCAGCAAAACCTTTCATTTGATGCCTATATCATAGAGGTTAATCCGGAAATGATAAATCGTAAACGTCCGCCATATTGAATTCAAATGGCGGCATGTGGGTAATAGTGCATTGTCACGAGAACCAAACTTATATTACAAGATTTGATTACAGAACCGGGACAGATGAAACTGAATGAAACATTTTAAAAGAATGTAATATAGAAAACTCACCTTTATCCTAATCTTTTCGTCCATGCACTTTTTCAGCACAGTATAAACACCTTTTGCTTCTTCCATTCTTGTGAACAGATTTACGCTTCGTTTTTTGGGAACGGTTGATTTAATTGGCACTGAAAGGAAAAATATATTTTGATGTAAAGTGCAATGTGTAGTTGTTTTGGAATGAATTCAAGTTGTCACTTTGATTTACTCAAAATGATTTACAATGTGCTAAGCACTTGCTCTCTTGAATCAGAACAGGAACTGAGTAATGAAGTCGATGTCATGAAGTGTGCAGCAAAAACAAATTGCTATATAAACTTGTTTATATATATATAAACAGTTTCTCAAAATTCTTGGTTCAGTTTATGAACAAGCTTATTGTTTTGTTATTGAGTCTAATTGGGTTTTTTCCGACCGAGTATTTGTTTAAATTTTGTTCAGTTATCAGCAATAGAACGAAAAATAAATGAATGTATAGTATGTGTTTGGTTTCACTACTTAGATAATAACATCATTCTTAGACAACACAATCTACTCGTTCAATACATTTGATGGGACGGTTTCAAAACCGTCCTTTCCCGAAACTAATTTTGCCAAGCTCCTCAGAATATTACGAAGATCTGATTTGGCTATAGAAGTAAATAAAACATCACTATAATTGTTCTAACATGATAATCATGAATCCCACTGTAGTATCTCTTCCAGATGGCAATGCGGCGTATCTACCAACTCGGTCAGCCTGGCTATTATTCAATAAATCCTCTCAATCACATGTTTCGATCAACAGGAAGGCTGCCATTAAGTGGGCGAAAAAAATTAATAATCATACAGAACTACATCGTGTATCATGCACTCTAATTGTTTCTCTAGTACCGCTTCAATGAACTTTACAATGCACAGTAGTTATCAATGGGATAAACTTGCATATGGTCTTTCATCTTGTCGCCGTTTTGCATTTAATGCCACCTTTTCACCGTAATGGTTATAACTCCAATATACGAAGCTAGACCACCATTATGGTTGATTCATGAATATTTGACCATCGTGAATACTTGCTTGAATTTAGTAATTCAATGCAATTGCTGAGCTCTCAACTTTCTTGTACTGTTAATAATCGATGATGTTTGCAATAATATAATCACCTTATTACTAAAATTGGTTTTCGACGTGCAATTCAATTTGAAAAAAAAAATGGGATCTCCAAAGCTTCCTAATTTGTGGAATGTGAGGTTAACAGAATCACTAAGGAACCTCAAAGCGATTAGTAGTTCTAACTCTTTCCATAATGTTGACGTACCCCTTCCTAGAAGGAATCAACCGGATCAAGTCAGTTGAACATTTCCCGAAAAAGTTCGATTGAAAAAAATTTTTCAATGTCCCAGATTATGAAGAATTTGGTGACAGTTGAGGAAAATAGTAGCAGCCTTCAACTATGATATCCTGATAACGACAAACCATGATTCAACAAAAGTGGATTATCTAAAGAAGCATGATATTCATTGTGCATCATATGCATCTGCATTATAAAGAACTCCTGACCCCTGGAGGATATCATTAACAATTGCTTCACTTCCAGGTGTATTTACACCCACTGCGACTCTTTTAATTTATTCCTACTATAACTCTTTAATTTCTAACAGCATGATATGATCTCAACCTATCAGGAGCTATACCTCGAAACCCATAGCGACAAGAGCTTTTACTTGGTCAAAGTCGATCAAAAGTCTTGAAAAGGTCAAGAAATATTGCTGTTGCTTTCTCCATCTCATTCATGCTTCCTTAATTCTCTTCGAAAATGACATCAGTGGTGGTTTCGTTATTCAAAAACCAAATTATTCAGCAGCTAAAAATGTTTATCTCTTTAAAAAACTGCACATTTGTCTATCTCGAATTTCATACCGATAGCATGCGTGTACTCTTCCACCACCCTCAAGGACTGATGGAGATCCTTCTCTCCAGAG
>WOGN01005061.1:0-13537 GCA_015342105.1 Leptinotarsa texana | reverse complement strand
TTCTCGTTTTAGAGTCCTTCACATGCAATTCAATAGTATTACTTTTATTCGACATATCCTTACGAATAATTCTTATTTTGAAAGTATCCTGTTATAAGTCGCAAGAAATTATTCACTCGAATGATCTACGAGTATCTTCATAATAATTCAAAGCTGTAAGAAAGTATAAAAGAATCAAAATTGCGTGTTGTTGCCTTTGTAGTGTGTTTTAATTACTGTCCAACAAAAATTTGTTGCTTTCAGTCGGTAGGCTTTCCTTTGCTCGATAACGAATGAGATACTACATCTAACAGTCATTAATTATGTAGGGGCCACTTCAATTATTTATTGTTATTATCATTCGACGTAATCGGTACATCGTTAGTTGGATCACTCAGACAAATCAATGATGAACTAATTCATCAACCGCCATTTGTTGATCGTTGCCAAGATGATTAATGTAAATATGAATGTCATTTTGGAATATGTTTCCTTGTGAATGATTATATTCAGATTAATTCTTTATTTGTCTTGCCTCCACTGAACTCTGTTCATTCAAGTAACGCAGTACTCCACAACATATTCATGCGTAGTGCCTGTGATCTCCCAGACAAGGCTGCTGGGAGGAACAACCAATTTTTTTTAATAATATGCAGCTGAGTATTAAAAAAATAATAATGAGTCCTTTCATCACTTTAGACCAATTAGTCAGATTCTGAAGAACTGCTACTAGAAGAATCATCATTAACATCAATTATCAACGGGATTCTGTCAACTAAATTATCTATTAGATGGTATGATCTCAACATTTTCATTTCTGCTTTAACTTTCACAAGCCCTACGCAATTATTCTATTTTCCAGCGGTAATAGACGAAACAGGTTCACTAAAAATATTTTTAGGATCACAAAATTTAAAAGTAGTACTTTTTTAGCAACTTAGTTTTTATGTCCGCCCAAATAAGCTCTATTCGGTTGAGCTCGCAGTGGTAAGGGGGAAAACGTAATACCATTCTATCATTTGCTTTAGCAATTTCGTCAGCCATGTATTTATTATGTTTGGTTTTGTGTTCATCTACTATCCTCAAAAGTTGTACTTCTACAATGGTATACTTTTCAAACACATTCAGTCTTGAATTACAACTTTTTTGTGGCTGAAGTATAAAATTTTTCAGCTTTTCTAGAATGATATATAGCGTTGTCGGAAATAATTACACAATTCTCTTCTAGTTCAGGAACAAAAGTTATGCCACCCTTTTCTTCATGATAGACGCTCATTTTCTTCGAAAGCCCTCAAGGTGTCGTAGACACAACCGGTTTCGCTTTCTGTGTGACACATTATTAACCTTTTTTATTTTCTTGTTTCGATTGAAACAAACAAACGCGGTTCCTTGAAAGTATAATAAAGTGATTTTTACCTGAAGAATTTTTCAAGCCAGTTCACAGGCCATCTGAAAAGGTTGTCTTGAAGAAGTGATTGATTCATCAACCCCTAAATTGTGGACTGAGTGTGACCTGTGTTTACCGACGTTTCATTCAGGTACTGACCAAACTATTTCTCTCTCTTTTTTTTAAATTTAAACTCAAATTTTTTAATAATTAGTGAAAATGTCAACTTTTTGAAATTTAGTAGATCAGAATCATCGTTCACAACTTTCAGAAATGAATCTATTATTGGTATTTCGTTTCAAAAAAATATGTGCTTTTCTTTCAATATCATATGAATTAATATCGGCTTCCTTATCAAAAACTGTCTTTCTTGAAAGGGATACGTTTTTGGAGCCGAAAAATGCTATTGTTTATATTCTCTCATAACTCCATGGACACTTGAAGGATACAGTCCAGACAAACTACTTTTTTCATGATTTCATCAACGAACAATGAAGGATTTGCTTCAATTTGATTTTTGTAAATATCATTTTCATCAATACTGAGGTGCAGTTTTTTTGGTCGTTTTTCAGATGGAGTTCAGGGACACAAATTAGTAGCTTCTTCGGCCTTGACATTTAACATTTAAAACATTTGTAACTTCAAAATATATGTACTTACCGACACTATAGCAAAACATATATTTGAAACAATGAATTCCACCAGCCAATTGCAGTTAAATATGATTGGCAAGAATAAGGAGCCTTGTTTATTTCACCCAATAGATGCAAATGCGCGTGGTGATCATGCCTTGATCAGGCATCAGTCATTGTTTGGGTTGCTTTGTTTGTTGGATGAATATAGTTCAGAAAAAATATACCTACTATGTTCCTTCGAGCTTAGCATAACTTTTATATTCAATGAGATAAGACATATGCAAAGCGTTCTGAATAAATAAATAGTTTTCAGAAGTACAAAATAAAATATTACGTATAAAATATGTAGATGTGCCAGTGCCGTGAAAAGGCAGAAACTACTGAACTAATATCAGAGTAAATAGCGAAGGAGCCCCTGGTTTTTTTCATCAATAAATTGTTTTCAAGTGGCCAATTTCCTGGATTCGAACGTTTATTCCACTTAATCATCTTTAATAAACTCAATCTATGAAAAACACAAATGTCCGCCATCCAGAAGGTGAGAAAACTCTCAACCGGCATTATACAGGGTGTTTTATAATTGAATCAATATGTAGGGCGTTCCCCATCAAGTCGGCACCATTACCAGCTCGGTTATTATTGACGTTACGAATTCGGTTGAATGGACAAACAACTAGAATTTTTGATGGCTTTCTGGTTGCCCAAAACAAAAATTCACAGCACACCCAATATTTTATCATGCAACCCAATTCGTAATAACATTCTCAACAACAAGGTCATATCATATTCCTTCTTTAAGTTGAAAGTGGAAATATTTATTTCTTCCACAAGTTCAAAAAATGTATTTGTATGGTCGAATAGAAAGCTATAAAATATAAAGTAAATATTCAAAAACATCGCCTTCTTTTTGAAAACATATTTGTTCCCTTCTCTTGACATCACGTGTTGCGTTCAACAAAATTCGGCCATCAATTCTAATGGACTAGCAATGAATTATGTCTACTCCAATGATGAAAATTTTTTCTGTTGTAAATCCCACAATTCGAAAAATGGGCCTCATCGCTCCATATAATATTTCTATAGAATTTTGGATCTTGTCTGCATTTATTCATAAACCCCAATAATCTCTCAGGGTCACCAGGTTCTAGTGTTTGCACTGGCCCTAATTTATATAGCAAAATCTTATGATTTTTCAGAATTCGTTGAATAACAGACGGTGGAACAGCTATTTCTCTAAATGAATCTCTGATGGAATTATTTGGATTCACCTCACCTCAATTGCGATTTTGCCGTAACCTGCCTTATCGGCTCTTCAGTAGCAAATAGGAATAACATTTAAGATGGAAACAAGTAGAAGACCAAAAATTTTCAGTCAAAGATATCAATCTCTCCTTAAAATACCCTCCTTCAATTTATATTTAGAGTTGCTTTTCAATCGATGAAATTATTTTTGTATCTTCATTATGGATATGTATAATTCTTAATACAATCGGATATAACTCAAACTTCTTATGGACTTCAGGCGCAAACAACCTCATTTTCTCTCAACGATCAATAACTGGTTAATAATTTATTGGGTCGAATCAATTTGTCTGAATGTTTTTACTCTTGATTACTTTGAGTTATGAAAGCAATAAATAAATGAAATGATTTTCATATTATTCGTTATCGAACAAGGAAAAACTAATATTTCAGAAGTGAAACACCGAATAAAATTTACGAACACGCAATCTTTTTTAAGGATGGCTTTGAATCGAGAGATGAAAAATCACTGTTTTGATCCACTGTACCGAACTTGATCAAATTGAATTATGTGTGTATTGAAAAACATCAATAAATCACCATAGGTGTTTCATTCATGTACTGAACCTTGGTGTCAAAGGAGATTATCAGTACACGCTATATGCCGAGCTGTAAATAAGTAAATCAAGATTGTTTTCTCTACAGTTGCTTTCTATGAGGTATAAAACATTGTAACAATCGGTAATTAAACTAAGAATAAATAAAATAATGAAACTTTCAAAACAAGCTTTTATTTAAGTGCCCTAAAAAAATCAAAATAAAAATTTAAATCACAATAACCACATTCATTTTTGACTATACAGAATTGAAATTATAATAGAAGCTTGTCGCGATGCCTAGAAGAAATTTCTACATATTCAGTCAGATGAAATTTAAATAAAATTTTAAATCAGATTAACCACTTATTACAAACATTATGAATTGCTAACAAGTTTAGTAAGTGCCTACCTAATTACAAAATTTCAATAAAAAATTGAGACAAGCTTTTATTATAATTTCAATTCTGTGAAGTCATAAATTAATGTGGTTTATGTGATTTGAAATTTTATTTAGCTCTTTTTAGGGCACTTAAATGAAAGCTTGTTTTCAAAGTTTTTTATCATTATTTTATTTTAAATTCTTTAGTTTCAATCGATAGTTATCGATCGATACGAAAGTCCATGCATGAAACGGAGAGTTAGTCAAGATAAATACTTAAGGAACAGGGAAAACTATTATTAGGACAAACTATATTCTATAGGAGTGAGTAGGTACCTACTCTTCTGGCATACCTAATAGAAAAATTAGCTCGTCATATTTCCTAGTCTATTCATTTCTTTGATGGCCTCATTATTACATGGTCGAGTCCCAGTTAATTTCGAACAGTCTAATTCTTCCATCAGGAGGTCTTTGGCGTTTCAAGTTATTATTTATTGTCTTCTGTTTAGAGTCGGGAAGTAGGTATTTAAAGGTTGAAGCTTGATTTTTTCATTGAAGCGAACCCTTGATGTGGCACCTATTTCATGGTGGGCCTACAAACTGCCTATCATAACCGGATGCGTATACAAAATTTCGTGTCCTTGCTATTTACCGCTGAGGAGATCTCTTGTATGGAGACAGCATCAGGTCACGTTTATGACTAACACGCATTATCATCGGTTCTGGATCAGTATGCGGTATTTCAGGTCAATTGGATACCGGGAAGTGGGTCAAATTAAACTTGGAAGATTTGTTAACATACATACAAGTCAAGTTAAATGAAAGCTTTTACTAAAAACGACGTTTTCAGTAATACATTTCAACATTATCAATAGCAATTCGATAAGAATTAAATTTAGATTCAACTCCACTCCAAATTAATAGAAGAATCTGATGTGGTTAGTAAAATTCATGGGAAACTTCGAAATAAATACCCCATCAGAATTGGCGTAGGTCCAAAAACAAATGACACAGATTCAAAAAAAGAACGTGGGTTTGTAAACAAGAGGCTTAGGTTTGAAAAATGTGGACTCAGATTTAACTCGAGGAACAGGTTCTAGAACAAATGCCGCAGTTCAAAAAGCGAGAGACGTAGGTCAAGATCGACCCGATAACGTCATAGTTAGCTCAGAAATGCTAATAGTATAGAGGTCAGGTTAGATTAGGTCCAAAATGAGTGGGTCGATTCGAACCTCCACTGCAATCCGCAAGGTTTTATTGTGGCTCACGCCTATTCAAACTCAACCAAATGAACCCAGCTTCTTAATGAAGCCGAGTAGTTTGTGTGGTGAGTGTTCTTTCAGGCCAGATGGAAGCAATACGGATCTGCCGAACTCTAAAAACCTGATTCGGTCCCCAGCGGGGCAGGCACAAAGTATGTGATCTGCTATTTCATCACTTTCCAAGCAGAAGCGACTCACACTGTCTTTCGACAGTCCGAGTGTCTGCATATGATGATTAAAATGATAGTGACCTATAAGAAGGCCTATTAGACATCGTAATTCATCCCTACTGCAGTCCAACAACTGTTTGGTATAAGCTTCGAAGGGTATTTAAACGCCTTGGAGTGAGCCAATCCTGTAATATTCTGCATGAAGTCCATAAATCTTCTTTGGCAAAGCATAAAGCGTTGCCAATGACATAGTATCGAGGTACGTAGGTCCCAAAAATAGGGAAAGATAAGCTGAGAGAATATAGGTCAGTTTAGAAATCTACCAAAGAATCAATCAATATTTTAATGTTTCGAAAGATCTGAAAGTTGTATCAGTTCATGTACAATCCAGGAGAAAAGAAGATTTTAATAAGTTGGACTCACATAGAGTGAAAATTGGTTCAGAAAACAAAAGAAGTTTGGAATCACTAACGATGTACTCATTCGTGAAATTTCCAAAACAAAATAGGTTTTTATGGAAGTACATGAATCAAGCTCCTTCTCGAGAAGAAGAAAGTGTGAGAAAAAGCTTTCGCCAAGTATTTTTGATCATTCAAAATCAAAACTTCACCTGACACAGTATGAATCTTCAACTGATTCAGATGAAACAGTGATGAAAAGCTTCGATTGCTGTTTTACCCAAACAAAGTATACAGAACACATACTAGTACTTCATCAGAATAACAAAACAGGCATTGTGGTTGTTGAAAAATAATTCAATGGAGTCGTGGACAGAATCTTTGTAGAGAGAGTCCCAATTTCTTCTGAAAACGATATCATCGGGACCGGTTTATAGACGATCAGATGTTTACAGCTGCCAGCCAAAAAATTACAAGTTTTATCGAAGGTTCTTTCTGAGCAATGGTGTTCCCAAGATATAATGATTGATGCAAATTATGTCTCTCTGATGACGCCACACTTGTCTCTTGAAAATTGAATATAATTCGTTCGTCATGGAGAAGAGCATAGATTTAGGAAAGAAAGTTTTTGGCTTTCTACTACTCCATCTTGTTTCAAAAGAAAAAGTGGAAGTCTTTAAAAGAAAGGAAGAAAACAATGAACTTCAAAAGTAGTAACTCTATACATAGAGTGTAGATAATGCAAAGAAGTAACTTTCAGACACAAACTGGAAGAAGAACCCCCACTGAAACAGTTACTTTCATATAAACATTAAATCAAACGAAAAAAAAAATAATTCGTAACGAATCTGTTCTGTTTCTGTTCTGTTTTTCCGTTAACTAGTTGTCGCACTCCTACGATCGATAACCCTCAGAAGTTGAAACATGTGCGAGCTAAGGACTAACGAGGTCTTACCTTTTAACGTATTCCTAACACGAGTTGAACGATAGCAAGTGAAAAGCGATCGTTCAGCCTGGGGCTTGAACCAGCGATCGAAACGGAGGTCGATTTGAGTAAGGAAACAAAGCACCCACGTCAAACCGACCGGCTATCGTCCAACCATACTTTAATATGAATCATACAAAAAAAACTCATCTCTACTTAGTTTGTATTCCAAACATCCGTTATGGAATTATATCAGATATCATTCACTTCATTCATATACTAAATGAATGATTAAATTTCACTTACATGGAACACTATCATCCTCACTGGTAGACATCGATGTTTTGCCATAAAACACTTACCTTAGGGCTCTTCAGTACCATTCTGGATAATATTATGAAGAAAAACCACACAACTCATTGATAAATTACGTTTTTTTATACCAAGGAATAAGTTTGATCTACTCATGTCATCGATGACATCGTATTAACATTCGTTCATTAATTTGATGGAATCAAACTTTTTTTTGTATTAAGATGGAGTATTAGAAAAAACTTTTTTTCCCAAAAATTAATCACTCCTAAAAATATAATCCTTTGAATATAAAAAGATTCTTTCTGGCTGGGATTCAATCAAATATCAAAACAAATATATCAACAATGATTTGAACTAAATCACTGTTGATAAAGATACTGTGTTAGCGAAACATGTCGTGATATATTTTTCCAGTGAAGTTTGTGGAGATCAAATCTAAAGGTGAAGTTTATAAAATCACTATTGATTTTCATCAAGTAACGGCCAAATCAATCAGAAAAAAAGAAAATATTTGGAAATGATCTCTGTATAAGAAACTCAAAACTCATCTTACCAGCTAATCGACCGTAGCGTTGGAACATTCTCTCGACATCAGTTTTGGAGCACTGGAATGTGTTCAGATTCCCGACGAATACCCTCGAATTCACCGCTTGGGGGTCTTGTGAATTTGTTTGGTTTCCTACTTTGCTCATCTTCATTTTGGCTGACTGCCTGGAAAGAGAACAGAAGTTAATTAATGCTTTACAATTTTTTCACTTCTGAACTTCTCAAATAAAAATTAATTACGGATGGTTGGTAGTCAGATCTTTTGTTCGCCTCTTCATCAAATGTTCATAGAGATAGATTTGCTGTACGCGAGGTTGCACAAAAAATATAAGTAGCTTTCGAGGGATGGATGATGGAGGCTATTGAAAAGGCTTTAAATAGCGACTCTTGAAATATCGCTGTGGAAAGCTTTCATTATTCAAATGGTATGCAGAACAAATTTCTGGTGAACGCATGGGTTGGATACAAGAGTAACTCTTTTCGTGAATGATTAAGAAGTGAACATTAATAAAAATTTGTCAAGTTACTCAAACAGATCTGTGGAATCAAATGAGTTTGGAAGGGAACAAAAACCAAAAAATCGTTATTCAACAGGAATTATATACAATGTATTTGTGTTCCAATCCAATAGTGCCAAAGTAAAGGCGATGATATCTCCTCTTTAAAGACAGTTGTATCCAGACATACATTCGTTATTGATATTCATAAAGGATAATATTTCAGGTCAGCGAGTAAAATTACAAAGCTCGTTATTGTTATTCTGCACATATTTGAATGTTGAAACACTGAAATATTCAGAAATGAAAAGGCAAACATCAATCGAGCCTTACAACCCATACAGAAACACTCCACGGTGATACTCTAGCGAACGGCCAATGGAAGAACGTTTCTGCCCTACAAAAGTGGTGTGATGGACCGAATTGGAAGTATCCTACAGAAACATGGAGTTAGGGCCATTTTCAATCCCAAAAGAATGATAGAGAATAGTCGCAGGTCATCAAGAGAGCAGAGGGATCCAGTAAGTATCACAGGATTATTTCGAATACGTTCTACATCCTGAATATGAACGTTCTTGCTGAAACCGAGGATATTCAGAGGGTGGTGTGAATGCAGATCAGTTGCAGACAATGCGAGGATTTCTTATTGTTGCCCACACCTATTCAAACTCATCCATATGAGTCCAGCTCCTTGACAAACTCTGAAAACCTGATAAGGGTCACGGCAAAGTGAATATAGATTATTTGCTTTGCTGTTTCATCATCTTCCAAAGAGATACTGTGTTCGTCAGTTCAAAGCTACAATCAGTGAAAAAATATACAACATCATTCTGAAATTCATAATTGAATCTAAAATATCAATTTAAAACGTAGTAACTCGATTCATTTCAAAATTCATGTGGCAAAGTAGACCCGTATTTTATGCCAGGGGGGTTATAAATAAGAAAAGTCTTCTCATATAATGATTCAGCTGACCCTAATTAAACGATAGTTCAGTAAAATAATTCGTGGGAAATGCTGCTAGATTTTGCCAGAAGTCCAAAACTCTCTTGTATTACAGGTATCAAGTGTTTGTTTGATTGCACCTGAAATGACTCCAATGATAGTTTCTGGTCCGATAAAATTTCTGGGGTCGCCCTTTCTTTCAAGTTGTGGAATTGGCCGCGATGGTAGTGCGCCAGACTCACGATCGGAAGATCGTGGGTTCGATTCCCGCTCCGATCAGATATTTTTCTCGAGAGAATTTATCTGGTTGGAGCTGAAATGATTCTGCAGCCATGTTACGAATCACACGTTGAAAGATACTTGGAGTATCTGAATTCAATGTATCATCTATGGAAAGATTATATTTCTCTTGAAAACTAGTCATAGGCGATTCAAAATCTGTGAGAGAATTATTGTTTTCGATGTAACCATATCGAAATATATACTGCAACATTTCTTCTTTATTCCTCACATTTGCACAATAGTGAGGTACGGAAAAAATATGAGTGCACACCACAACATTTTGAAACAATACTGAATTCCCAAGTCATTTTTAATTTTTTTATCTGTTAGTTGTAAATATGTGTGGATGAGATGGTGGGCGTTAGTCCTTAGCTCACACAAGTTTCTCAACTTTTGAGAGTTGTCGTTCGTATGGGGGCGACAGCTGATTAACGGGAAAACAGATTTTTAACAGATTTTTTATAAACAGTTTCATCACTTTCTAGGGCAGTGTGGCAAGGAGTTCAGCCCATATACAGCTTGTTGTGTTTTTATATCGTGATGAGTCTTTTTTGTAGTTCCCTAACAACTTAGCTACCGCTCAGTGAGAGCCTAAGAAGTTCTGAGCTATTTGGCTGTCGATGATATTTTACCGATTTCTGTGGGAGGTTGGCTTCTGCCAATTTGTACACACACAAATCAATATCATAGATTTCCGTTCGGAATGTGGCCGCATATATTCATTGACAGGATGCTATTCCTGTCCTGAATCTGCAACTGAATGAACCAGAATTTGAAAGTAGTTTTGTTCCACCATGATAAGATATCTCGTACCTGAACCCAGTATATCCTTCTCTCGGAGGATCTAATCCTGTTTTGATGTTATCTCAACAGATGTGTAATCTCACGTCTAATTTCTCTGGAGAATAAAATCAACAGTATTCGATTCTAAACTCTTATTAATTACTCAAATAATCTTATGTATCAGCCAGTATCTTTGGGTGTACAAAAATCCCATTCCTACTAAAATAACCGTCATTGTTGAATTTTGGAAAAGAAATTTTTTGCACTCTAGTTTGAAGAGGTTATACCAATATGCATTATTTTTGATTTCTGTGGTTTTGTGGTTCCTCTACTATTTTTCGTGTGAAATTCATTGGTGGTGAATATTGGATAATAAATGGAAACTGTTCAAAAAGCAACCCCCATTTTATATTACGTATGAAATGAATATCAAAATGACATGAGTCAGTATATTTTCATGTTCATCAATTCGGCTAACAAACTGAATAATCAATGAAATAAAATTTTATTCGTGAACTTCACTCTAACAATCTAAAAAAGCTGAGAAATACGATACGTCAAAAAGAGTACTTCAACCACGCCACTGAATATGGCTGCCGCAGTTGTAGTTGAAATGTTTGGTGATTATAATAAAAAACCACAACAGCCAGCTGTGAAAGTCTACATTTCTGTAATGAATATTATTTTACAATCAACATCATTTATGTAACCCATTGATTAGAAAATGATTTTGTGGTATATTTTTGTATTGGATTTCATTTGTCGTTATGAACAATATATTCGAATTTTGAATGATCGAGTATTTCCATGAAATGTTTGTTTGGAATCACATAACGTTGTAATGATGTTTCCATACGCTCTAATGACTCTCTTATATTCTGTTTCGAAACACGTACAATTTATGTACCCGAAATTCCCTCGTGCATGTAGATGCAATTTCGATTATTATAAAATGCATATGACTAGCGTCAACAACAAAGCATTGTATCGAAAATGTAATCAAAATGCCGAACGTTAGACTGGATTTTCCATTTTTATTCTGTAATTATTGCAGCATTGCGGTGTAGACTGTTATAGAAAAGGCATGTCCAGTGATGACGGCTATTGTTTGTAGTAAAAAATAGTTCATGCGTTTATTATAACTATTTTCATTGAAAGAGCGCAGAATTCTACAATTTTTGTACGCTGAAGGCAACTTGGATAATATCATAATATATATAGTGTTTCATCAAAAGTTTGAGGTGAATAGATGAAGTTATAGAATAAAAAAAACTTTTGTCTAATTTCTAATAATTTTTTTATTTGTTACAACCGGTTTCGGTTCATTAGACCATTTTCAAATAAGTCGAAACTTTCAAGTTTTATGTTTTAGGATATTTGATTTTTCATAAATAATCTAATTGAAGTTCATCATTATTTGCCATTTGTCTCTCCTACATTACGTTTTTCGCATATTCCTCGAGTCGTTTCGTTGAAAGTTCTATATTTTCTCTCTTTGTGTTGACTCAGATCAATTATTATTAAAATTTAATTTTTGTCTGGTGTAACAATGATGTAACATATTTTGAGTTTTTATTCTTCATCAAGAATGAAACTTTGAAACAAGTATATGCAACAATTTTCAGTATTAAACGAAAATACAGGAACCTCAGCCTGTTGAAACCCTTCGTCATTTTCGAGTGTATTTCTTATATCAGCTATATCAGCTTATTATAAAAGTAGTGAATTTCACTACGTGATTATATTGAAAAGTTAATACGCTCTTCATGAAACAAAGCTAATGGAATCGCTTAGAACATATTTCGAATACATTCCTATTCATATGAGTTTGATAAATCACATAAAGATTATATTGTCCTATTGGACTCTTTTCCAGGTGCTCTTATCATTTCTTTTATTTCTTGAGAAATGATATATTCTGCTCAATCATCAAGAAGGTTTTCCAGAAGATTCAACTCAATAAGATGATGACAGAGTCCAAAGTGAAAACGAGTCCTAAGTGAAAGACTGAACTATTGAGATATAACATCAATAGATTTTATAAACGTATATTATTATAGAAAACAGCTACACGATTTTACGGAGATTAAAAATTTATTTCATGACTACAAATATGCCAAAGCGCAAAGAAAAAAAACAAAGGACAACGTGTTCTTTATTTTCCTGATTCAGCATACATTTAATCCTCATATGTATGAGAAATGCAGTCAGATTGTTATTTAACATTTTTATTCAACTCTGATATTTGGTTGGTTTGAAATCTGTTTGAAAATCTGTTTAAAATTTGTTTTTCCGTTAACCAGCTGTCGCACCCCTATGAACAACAACCCTCAGAAGTCGAGGCTTATGCGAGCTGAGGATTAACGGGGTCTTACCTTTCAACGTGTGATTTCTAACACAGGTTGGACGACAGCAAGTGACAATTTTTCATTCAGATATAACCTCATTTTCTTGAATGAGATGAAGGTGGATATGAATATTATTTTTGACTGTAAAAGCTGCATTCGAAAATAAGCTAGATTTTAAATATAGTTCACTTGGAAAATTTACTGAAGGCATCGACAATATCTTGAGGATTCTAGAGTTTGTCTCCTAGGTAGCTTACTAAGGCGGAACCCGACAACATATTTTGTATGTTCACAAGATAGTTTAAATTTCATCAGTTCGGGCTTCCATTTTCTAATCTAATATATAAAAATTGATGTTTGTTGGTTGATTGGTTGGTTGGTGAGTGATAAACTTCTACATCAGTCAACCGATCGTGATGAAACTTGACATTTATGAGTAATTTCTCATAGGGAAGGTTTTTAGGCTATAATTTTTTCTATAACTCGCCACTAGATGGCGCTGTAGAACAATTTTATGAAAGCACTGTTCTATAACGCTGCGCACGCCTAAGTTCTTTGATTCTGATTTTGTCAAAACATTGGAACAGCAGCGATACAGCAACATAGTACTAGTATTGTATAAAATGATTTAAAATCCCTGAAATACAATTAGTAACTGGATTTGAAATCTCTTAATTTTCATTTTTTGATTTTCATTGTTCCTTATTTTTTCTTCAATTGTTATATTTTTCACTTATATTTTGAATTGAAGGGGTTATATATTTTTTTTAAGGAGTGATTAATTTTTGGGAAAGAAAGTTTTTGGCTTTCTACTACTCCATCTTGATACAAAAAAGAAGGATGAG
>WOGN01005060.1:0-13539 GCA_015342105.1 Leptinotarsa texana | reverse complement strand
TTCCAGACTTTTCCGAATTCTCGACTTTGTCTTTTGGACTTCCCAAAAGGCTCTGTAGTGTATGACTTGTTTTAAAAACCACCTTCATACCTAGTTCCTTGAAAATCTTTGTATATTGGTGATATGGAACTGAAATGTACTTATCTTGGTTTTTGTCCTTTCTGCCAGAGTTAAAAATATGTTGTTTTAGAGCTCTTCCGGCTTAAGAAACCACTATCGACATGGGTGGAAAAAAAAACGCGTTACCCGAAAAACGCAGGGCTCCAGAGACTGAATGGGAATCAGTCAAGTCAACTCGAGCGAGCCAGGCGAGAGCTGACAGAAGTAACGTAAACGAATCAAAGTTGAACTATTCAATATTGAAATTGTTCGACTTAAGAAAAGCTAAGGTTATTACTTACGAAGAAAAGAGAATTGAAACTTTCTATGTTTTTTACCACTTTTTTTGTTACTAACCTTACTGCAGTTTCGTCCTATGAGCACATTTTCAAATACATTAAACTAACAATGGTCGATTACATTGCCCTTATAAAGCACCCCTGTAGATAATAAGAGAGGTATTTGGCTTGATTGAGTACCTGAATTTACAATTTACAATGCGGATATGCTGATTTGAAGACCGATGAGTGAACTAAATCGATTTGATCATTTAACAGGCACCCGCAATGTTTGAGCTTGTGAGTTTCCAAGGTTTCTCAATAATTGAGTTTGTAACCCTTCCTTGCATAGTGCAAAATTTCTGTAGATTCGAGAACTTGTGGTTGCATGCCAAGGAATGGTTTGAAAATGAATCATTTTTTCTTAGTCTGAAGGACCTTTCATGGTCAGCATACCGTTTTTGAAAATTCCGACCAGATTGTCCCACATAAACACTATTACACTCCAGACACTTCTGCTTACAAACTTCATATTTCTCCAACTTGTCCACCTTATCTTTAGAATTGAAAAGGACATCAGATAACCTGGTATATAGTCTGAATGCCACTTCCACATTGTTTGTTTTAAGAAACCCGCAATTATCTCTGTTTTTTTTCCAAAATATGTTAGAGTTATCCATTTTTTGATTGCTGGTTGTTTGACCTGATGATATATCATTCTGTAAGTCAAGACATGGTTAACTCCAATATATTTTGAAAAAAATCATAGACAATTGCGGATTTCTTCAGAAAAAACAATGTGGAAGTGACATTCAGACCACATGCCAGGTTATCCGATTTCCTTTTCAATGCCAAAGATAAGGTGGACAAATTGGAGGAAAAATCTGTAGTTTATTAGCTTAAGTGTCCGGAGTGTAATAGTGTTAATGTGGGACAATGTCTTTGAAATGGCATACTGAACATGAAAGGTCCTTCAGACTAGGGAAAAATGATTCGACGTTTTCAAACCATTCCTTGGCATGCATCCACAGGTTTCGATAAGGAAATTTGCACTATGAAAGGAAGGGTTACAAACTCAATTATTTAGAATCTTTGGAAATTCACAAGCATAAACATTGTGTGTGCAAACTGTTAAATGGTCAAAAATATTTAGTTTACTCACCGATTTTCAGTTTGGCATATTTGCATTGTAAAATGAAAAGTTAGGTACTCAATCAAGCCCAGTACCTCTATTATTACCTAGAGGGCTGCTGTATAGAGGCTAGTGTAATCAACCATTGTTAGTTTAATGTATAAGATTGAAAATGTCCTTATAGAATGAATCTGCAGTGACGTTAGTTTCAAATAAAGTGGTAAAAAATATAGAAAGTTTCAATTGTCTTTCCTTTGTTATGATTTCCTACCACGTAGTAACGGCTACATCCAACAGTTTATTATCACTTACGTTTCATGTATATCAACATAATGATGTGAGGAAAGTTATTTATTGAAAAAAAATTATCGAATATTTTGGGTATCTACATACATTATAGGTACCATAAGCCAACTGTTACTTTTGTAGGATCAAATAATGATACTAATAATGTACATACACAAAATTAGTATCATCATTTCAAGACACGTTTCACAAAATGAAAGAATATAACGTGCTTGCTAGTTAGATTTCTATAATACTGTTAACGGTATAGGTATGTCTAACGCACATTAAACACTGAATGTCTGCCGACGAGAGGAGGAGCCTGCCTTCCGCTGACGTATACGTGAGAGAAAGGGAAACCAGACATACTGGCGCCGTTATGTTAGTTAAGAGGTGGTATACCCTTTCATAAGAGATATCACTTCAAAAACGAGCGGTGTTATAGGTCGGTTCACCAAAGTTATCAATGTTGATACTTGATAAGTATATTCTTTAAACTGTCTCCTCGACTTTTTTCAGACATTTATCTTCGCTAAATCAATATCAATATTTTGATTCACCTCCGTTTATTTTTCAGATTGTGGAAGGTTATACACTCAATATACAGTGAAAACACATTGATATTCATTTTTTGGTAAAATAGAGAAACGATTTCAAAATAATCCTGGTAATTTTTCATGACTCGGCACAATGTCTTTTAACCAATGCGCAATTTTCAGCGATGAATATTCATGTAATCTCTTTAAAAAAAACTGTTTAAAATCTGTTTTTCCGTTAATCACCAGTCGCTCCCATACGAACGACAACAATCAGAAGTTGAGAAACTTGTGCGAGCTAAGGACTAACGAGGTCTTACCTTTTAACGTGTGGTTCCTAATACGGTTCCTAAAACGATAATACGGTAATGATTCTCTTGTTTTTGCAGTTTTTTTGATACTTGATAAGAATATACTTTGAACTGACTGCTCGACTTTTTGTGGAGATGTCAATGCTTTTTACTGCCTTTGAGAGACAACTTCGCTAAATCAATATCAATCTATTGATTTCGTTTATTTTCCAGATTTTGGAAGGTTATACACCTAAAATACAGTAAAAAGACTTGATATTGATTTTTTGGTAAAATTGAGAAAAGATTCTACAATTACCATGGCTATAATTTTCCATGACTTGGCACAATGTCCTTTGACCAATGCGCAATTTTCAGCGATGAATAGTCATGTAATAATTCTCTTGTTTCCGCAGTTTTTTTGATACTTGATAAAAATATACTTTGATGTGACTCCTTGACTTTTTGTGGAGACGTCAATGCGTTTTACTGTTTTTCGACTATCTTTCAGAGTCTTAACTTTGCTAAATCAATATCAATCTATTGATTCCTCTTCGTTTGTTTTCCAGATTGTGGAAGGTTATACATCTAAAATACAGTAAAGAGCATTGATAAGAATATTTTGGTAAAATAGAGAAACGATTCTACAATAACCCTGGTTATAATTTTCCATGACTCCGCACTATGCCTCCTGATCATTACGCAATTTTCAGTGATGAATATTCATCAATTAATTATCTCTGCAGGTCTGGTCTACCCGTACTCATTAGCCGCTGGGGCGGCGTGCGGTTTGCTGATACTAATCGTGATTGTGGCCTACGCTCTTCTGAGGTGGAACAGGCAGAAAGGCGAGGACGAAGAGCAGACATCTTCCAGCATACTCGTTTACCCTTCTCGGCAAACAGGGTCTGCACCACAGTTTCTGTGAGTATTTGAGAGATGGTGTGGCTCGTTCAGTAAGAAAGGGATGGACAATAGTTATTTATTATACAAGGGAAAAAGTATTAGATTTTAGCTCGATGTTGTGTTGAAAAATTGTGTATAATACACAATTTTTTTTTCTATTACGGGAAAAACGATGATTAATTATTGAAAAAAACGTATTATTACAATATGTTAAAGTCAGAAAATTTTCGATGTAAAATTAGAATTTTTGAATTGGTAGGTTGTTGTACTTATAGCATTGCTAAGAAATCAATCAATAGAAAATCAAGTATCTGTCAATTTAATTCTGTGATTTGATTCAAAAATTGCGAACTTAGTGGTCAGCAGTTATTTTGAAAAATGTCTGATTTCTCTAACTCCACCGGAGTTAGCAGAAGCAGCGAAAGTAGTGTCACAAAAATTATTGCCAGCTAAATCTCGGAAAATTTATGAAATCACGTATTCAAGTTCCATGGAATGGAAGATGAAAAAGACATGCAGTTCTTTCTCGGAGACGGTGTTATTGACTTATTTTTTGAAACTGGTACAATAGGAAAAGCCATGAACAGTGTGGTCGAATTATTCAATGATTAAAAGTATCCAATAATAATGTAGGCATTTCAAAATATTTCAAACTAATTACATTTCCGAAACAAAATGGGAACGGTTACACGCCAAGTGATTTTTTGAATAATATGAAGTTCATTTAATGGCCAAACTTGTTGTTGTGTTTGGGATTGCAGTAGCTTGTCGAATTTGTGAAATCAGCCAGGTAACATTAGATGATATTGAAGATTCGGGAACGTTATTAATTGTGAAACTCATGCAAACAAAGAATGATGTAAACAGGAGATTTGTAGTTACTTGAGAATATATTAAATTTTACTGAATGTACATAGTCCTTCGTCCAGCAGAAGCATAGGATCGCCGTCTGTTTTATGCATATCGCAATAGAAATTCTATCAGTGGCTAATTTTCTTCAACTCAAAAATGCCAATTCATATACAAGTCATTCATTTCGAAAATCGTCTGCAACACTTTTAGTTGAATCTGGGGGAGACTTGATGACACTAAGGAAACTTGGCGGTTGGAAGTCACTGAAGGGTATGTTGATGAATCGGTATCACACAGGACAGAAATAGATAATAAAGTGAACGTTTGGCACTGCTGAAATAACACCTACACCCGATTTGTTTCCATGGTAGAAAAAAGAATAATTTCAACACAAGAAAATTTGACTGTTGTACCGAATAGTTCAAGGAACATATCATTCGTGTAATGCACATTTGATATACTCACTTTTTTCCCGAGGATAAATTATTTCATATAAAGTGGCATTTTGTTACCTCTCATCAGAGATAAAATGTCAAACTTTTTCCGTCACAGAAAAAAATTATTTGACTGATCGAAAAAATATGTTCGCAAATCATCCTATGTTATGAACATTCCTTCTACAATGGTTTACCTAATTATCTAGACTTTGGAAGTTTTTTTGAACAATTTTTTAACGTATTACATACATAAGATGAATGACGAAAATTAATAAATGCAAATATCACAATATTCTCTCAAACGACCAACAAAAAGCTATTCACTCATCATTTTGTAACTTTTTATAAATTATCTATATAAGTTTTGTGATTACGACCTGACTTTGTTTCATGAGAGGTATCAAGAGAAATTCTATGGGTTTAGACAGGATATCCCTAAAAATGATCAATCTCAAAATCTATTTTTTTATAAGCTACGTCACCTCCCTCACTCTATCATGATCAGTCGCCGATTTCCAAAATTTGGAAGGATGGATTGGTTATTTCTCTGGCTAAGTGTAACTCAACTACAATTCTTTCTGACCTGCAACCAATTACAGTTCTCCCGTGTCTTTCTAAAGTAGTGGAATTGATACTGGAAGACAAGATTAATAATTATGTCAATGAAAATCATATTAACATCCGTACAATCAACATTTAGACCTCAGCATAGTACCATCACGGCTCTTCTGTTAATTACCGACGGTATTTTGAAAGCTATAGATGATGGAAATTCGACCTGTTCAATACTTCTAGATTATAACTCTTCATCACGAAATAATGTGTGACAAACTTGTCGACTTTGTTTTTTCTCGAATAGCAGTGTTACTCTCAGGGAATCTGAGGAGTCGTACTCAAAGAGTTATTACAGATGGAGTTGTATCGGATTCTCAACCGGTATTGAAGGGAATGCCACAAGGATCTATCCTTGAGCTCTTGCTTTTCAGCTCGTATATCTGTGATTTTCATGTTTATAGAAAATGCAACATTCATCACTGTGCAAAATAAGGGCATTTATGATTCTCTATTTTGCCTTGTGATTCTACATCTGCTCAGTTATATATTAATAACTGCCGTCTTCAACATTTGCCTCAGCACATTAACTCGAGCCCAATTCTGATAATAATGTCGGACCTAAGAAGAACAGAGAGCTTACCAACTCCACTTTTCAAGCCCACATCGAAAAGAAAATACTTCCTCACCATAATTCAGATTAAACATTCAGGAGCTTGATCCAGAACTTTGCTTGACTTAACATCTCAGCTATCTGAATCATACTTTTTATATCGTTCTCAGGCAGGCAGCTGTTACCGAATCGTAGTTTGCTCAATACAAACTCTAAACTGAGACGGTGCGAGTCACAGATCATGACAAAAATTTCCTATTGCGACAGTATTAATGGACCTACTTTGAGATAATTTGACGCTCTTCGTAAACAGGAAAGCTGTCTACGTTCCTCGTTTCGTATCCGAAAATAAGACCATATATTCTAAGCTATGCGTGAATTAGGATGGTTAAAAGTTGAGAAATTTAAAACTCTGCACCTACTCACCAACACAAATACAGTTTTGATATCTCATCAACCTGAGTACTTACTGAAGAAACTAAAAACATTCTCAACAAATAGTTGTTTCATCACACGGAACAGTTCAGTTTCAGTCATCCCCATACATAAATCATTCATCTTCATCCTCTGCTTCTAGTATAATATACCCAAACATCATAATCAACCAACCTGTGAGTTTTAAACAGTTAAAAACTGAAAGAAAAGACTGAACACTTACCTAACTGTCTGTCTCTCGTGTGGCAATACAAAGAGGAATTTTCTCAAGCGATTGCATCAGCTAATATCTTGATCTTGTGATGACAGTATCACTGTAAAATCGACTTATTTTGTTATTGTTATTTATTTGTTGATATTCCCATATTGAGTTTAAAAAAGCCTCGGCTGATACATGTAATTACTATCAGTGTTATTAATTTTCATTGTGTAACAAGTCATTGGTCCCCTAATTATAATCTTGAAAGAGAATTCTAAAGTACAACTATAAATATAAAATAATTCATATTGTATAATTCATTCTGAATGAGTACATAACACATAGACATACAAATGCCTGTATTATGCTCATTCACTCATTCATGAACAAAATTTAAAGTGTACAAATAGATAATAATTTGACGTTTAATGATTAGTATACACTAGCAGACAATAGATGAATACATAGAATACATAGAAAACATAAAAAGGGGGGTTATCGGGAAAAAACAATGGTTTTTCGAGGCAGTGTTAACAGCTGTATTGATTTTTTCTTCAAAAAATATCAATTATTTTGAATTCATTTATATTATTGATATTTTTTAGGTTTGTTTGAAGCATGTTGAATAGTTTTGGACCAAAGAAAAAGACGAATCTCTGCGTATGACTTTTTCTGTAAATTGAAATTTGGATATTTGACTTTTCTGGTAATCTTGTGGGTCTGGGTATATTGGTTTTATATCTGTTAATGTTTGAAAACATCCATATTGAACTCAATAACTTAGTTATCTAGTAAAGTTTTTTCCGTTGAGAAGCGCCATTTCCTTTTCAATATTATCTTCAGTAGCGTGTTTTGCACTGATTGTAAGTGATGCAGCTTATTGTTGAAAGTACCACCCCACACTATAATACAATATCAAATAATGGATTCTGCTAAAGAGTTATATACTCTTAGCAAGTTTTTTCTTGAGAACATCTCTCGGAGGTTGTAAAATTTATGCATGAGAAGTCTCATTCTCAACTACACCCAAATATTTCATGGATGTTGTTTTCTCAATGGTGGAACAATTACAGAATAACTGGTTTGCGCAACTAGGTTTATGTAGATACAATTTGATATTGTTTGTGTAAAACATCAAGCCATGTTTCACCTTTTAATATTAAGGCTGAGTCATCAGCATAGCAAACTATGTGCCCCTGAAAATCTCTGTCTGTGTAATACTGTTTATGTAAGCAACGAACAGAATTGGTCCCAAAACTGTTCGCTGTGGCACATCAACAAACATATTCAACTGCTTACTGATTTCATTACCGATTTTTACTCTTTGTCCACTATAATAAATAACTTTTCAACAACTGTAAAGCGCTTCCCCGTATGTCATATCCAAAGAGTTTTCTCAGTAGTATGTCATGTGACACAATGTCGAATGCTTTTGCAAGGTCAATAAAAACCGCTAGGCATTTCGACGACGTTTCCAAAGTTTTCACTGTTTGTTCAAGAAAATCTATTATGGCATTTTCAGTACTTTTTTCATTTTTAAATCCATTGCTGTTTAAATGCTGTTTAAGTGCTGTTTAAATCCATTGTCACGTTATGTTTATTGAAAAAGTCCACTAATTGGTAATCACCGAAATTGGTCGATAATTACTAATGACATTATGATTGCCACTTTTATACACAGGAATTACTCTTGAATTTTTACACTGATGTGGAATAGTTCCGTTTTTAAAGCATAGGCTTATGACCTGCACAAGTGGGTTCAGTATTGGGGTATGGAAGATTTTAATGAGTTTCGAAGATATTCCATCTGGTTCTGGCGTACACTTGTTTTTTAATTTCGAAATGAGTAAAATTAGTTCGTTCTCATTTGTTGGTTCCAGAAATAATGCGGATACCACTGAAGGTTTTTTCAAAAAACTATTCGGTTAATCAATTTTTTTCAATATTGCTAGCCATTTCTATTCCCATGTTAATAGTGAAAAATGTGTTAAAAATATTAGCTGTTTCTTCATTACTTGTTATACAATCACCATTTTCGTTGGTGATGGTTGTATTTTCTACATTGTTTTTGTGGGATGTGGTATTCGAAATGTCATTAATTATTTTCCACGTCTCTTTGCAATTACCATTAGCAACTTGTAGTTTGTTTATGTAGTATTGATGTTTCGTTTTCCTTATCATGTTATTTGGTTCATTTCTATATTCTTCATATTTCATTTCGGTTTCATTCACAAGCCTTCTTTTCAGATAGTCCCTAGTTCTGATTGACTTTTTAAGACAAGCAGAAATCCACGGTTTATATATATTATAATAGTTTCAGTTGCTTGGCATATGTATCGTTTCAATTTGACAAAGAAGGTATCGTAAGATTTTTGCGTTTCATTACATGATAAGGTATCATTCCAGTGTTCGATTTGTAGTTGCAATTTCAACTTATCAAAATTGATATTTTTATATTCCTTTATATTTTTTGATGTTTCATTCGTTTCAGTGGGTATAATTATAAATATGAGAATTGGGTAGTGGTCTGGTTTACCAATATGTATAACAGATGGCTCAAAGTTTATTTTGTTACGAACATTATTGTTTTTTCTGATAAAAATATGGTCAATTATTGTGCTTGATGCGCTAGATTCTCTTGTTGGTACGTTTATGCATGAAGAGAAACCATTTTCGATCATTATGTTATGGTAGGATCTATAGATAGATCTATATTTATATCATCAACGAATAGCTCTAGTGGTTTCTTGTCAATATTGATGAAATATTATTGTATGACATGAAGATATGCTTGTATATCAATTGAAGGAAGTCTGTATGAAGCTGTTATACCAATTTCAATATTTTTTATATGAATTACCATGAGCTTTGTTTCAGTTAGAGAAAATATTTCAACATATGCCTCCAAATATTTTTTTATATAAACTATAAGTCTATCGCTTTGATTGGTTTTTGATTCATTACAGTGAATTGTATAATTTGATATAGAAAAATCACTTACCAACTCAATGTTCCATGTCTCAGAAAGTAACAATGATATCTAATTTGTCAAGATCCTCTTGTAAAGAGATGAGTAGTACATGAAAATAGTTTCTTATGCTGGGTATGTTGAAGTGAATCAATCCAATATTGCTTCTTCCCCCTACACTACCCCCGCTAAAATAAGTTTGAAAGTCACTGTATGTTTTTGTTTTCATTTCCTCGTGTGTCGTAGGTGTTCAATATTTCTAACATGAATATCATTTGATTCTGTTTTTTTAAAACAAATATATTTCAAACATACAACTAATTTTCATTGAAAGTGAAATATAAATAGGAATATATTTTATGATGATTTTTCTCATAAAACTCCTTACGGAATACAAAAATTAAATAAATGAGTTGAGAATCTGGAGTGAAACAATACATCATCCAATAATTTTTCCATGTAATCTTCAGATTTTACAATATATAAATTGCTCCAGAGTCTGCCCACACATTTTTCAATGTAGCATTTTCTATCGCAGAAGTTAAGAGTTCCACTCTAATGCTTGTGACGTCCTCTCTAATGATAACTTCAGTTCCTTTCAGCATTTCCTTCTTACCATAAATATTTTTTTTGAGATCGTAGCTATTGAGTTTGAGGAATATTTCTCTCGTTTTTCGATCATCTTTTTTTCCTACCCTGTAACATAATTCGATATCATCACTGGATAATTTGATCGCCATGCTTCTGTTCAATAGTGCAATAACTTGTTTCCTCCTATTTTCATTCGATTTTTCAGTAAAATTGAAAATTTTCAGGTTAGTTCTCCTCAAAATTTGATTCATCTGATCAATTTTTTTCAATTTGATTTTTCTCAATGTCCATTTTCTTGATTGTATTTTCCATATCATTAATTTTTTGATCATGTGCATCTTTAAGAGTTGAGAGCTCATCTTGAACAACGATGAGAGTTTCTTCAATTCTGGACAATTTCTTCTTATTATCTTTTTATTATCGATTCTGATACATTCTTAACCATTAATTTTATGTATGTCTCTTTGGTTGAGAATTCAGTGTTGGCTTGATTTATGGAAGAATCTATTTCATCTCTAATTTTTCGAGTAATCAACATATTTTCCTTTTTTTCACTTCACTGATATTTGAAAAACCACTTGAAGTTTATTTAAACCAAATTCTTACATTCAAATTATTCGTATGACCTTTATTTGACATGTTTTCATGGGAAGCTCAGAATTCACAAGTTTATTCACTAGCTGCCATGTTGCCTATTAACCAATCAAATATAAAAATTGCGAATACAATCATATCGGTTTATTTTATTTTTATATGAAATTGCCAGGGAACAATCCTTCACAACCAATTCTCCGAATTGGTAACTCAAGCCATTCCCAAGCGAATACTTCTTTCAATAACTGAGTTTTCAATTGTCCGCATTTCTTACAAATCTCGCCGCAGTTAATATTTCGAACAAATGTAAACGACGTAGCCAAGGGTTATTCGCACAACAACAAATTCCCCATGAATCCATGAAGAGATGAGAGTTTTAAATTACCATGAATTGCAGTTTCATAAAAGCTCCTTAACTTCTTGACTTTTTTGCAGAACTAAAGAGATTCACTTCAGTCTACCGCCATTGAGGAGTACATCTTTAGGAGATTTAGCAGAGGACAATCCTTACGACTCGGATTTTGGAACGGATTCTCTCTTGCTACCCCCCGTCGGACATAGTTATCGATCCAATTCATTCAGTAAGTATCTAGGGATGAATAATGACTTCATACACAGTATGTCTCATCGAAATTTCATGAAGAATCACAACTTACGTCTTTTTGTGCTGTAACGGTTGATGTCATGAAATATAGTAAAGTCATTCGATCAATTCATCAATCAATCAGTAATCTTTATTTCTCATCCAGACTAGATATTATGTAAACTAAGAAACACGCTTTCAAAGAACATCGAACTAAAAAGTTAAATATATTTTTTTAAAATAAGCTTAAAACAATAAGGAACGAAAAATAATACTATTATTGTTAAAAAAGCGACGGGCGCCTGATATACAAAAATATGGCACAAAGCGCCCACGCTTTTTTCACAATAATACTAGTATTTTTTGTTCGTTATTGTTTTGAGCTCAATTAGAAAAATAAGTTTTCAGTTTGATCTTTTTTAAAGCGTGTTTTTTAGTTTTTTTGAACTATATTTATTTTTCACTTTGTAGTTCGATTTATTGTCAGAAGTATTTTTTTAAGTTCTAGTCACTAATATTATAAATCTTCAACAGACGGCGAACGAATGTAAAATTCCTGTCAAACAACGTAAGAAAATTTGCAGTGATAATTTCAAAAAATAATTGAATTTTGATGTTTGATTTGAAGCGCGAATGCGCGCTGCCGCTAGAGAGAGTTTATCAAAAGAAAAAATTTTTTATAACATAAAATGTCATTTTGAAAATTTGAAAAAAATCTAGTATTTTCTCAACACTTGAATGAATTGAGTCCCATAGAAAAAAGTTGTATCACCATTTTTCAAAAGTTATTCAGTTGTCAACTAACACATTTTTTCCCAATATTTTATCCTATAAATAATGGAATAAAATGTATAAATAATTGGCCTATAAATTTCAAACTTTGTGGAGTCCTTTTGATATATACACCATATACGATCCTGCGATAAGAGTTCATAAAAATTTATTGATTTGTTAATTATAATTGCCGAACGAGTTATCAGAACTTTGAAAAGTTGGCTTTATAGACAATTTTCAATTCAAGGTCATTACAAGTGGTTGAATGTTCTTCCTAAAATTACCAATCAATATAACAACAAAGTTCATCGCACTATTGGCATGAAGCTTGTAGAGGTAAAACCATCTACAAAATTGTTCGTTTATACAAAATCTTTGAAGCCGTATGGCAAACGTGAAAAAAGTCAATTCAAAGTTAGAGATATGGTACGAATTAGTAAATATAAGAACATATTCGCCAAAGGTTATACTGCAAACTTCACCACTGAACTTTTTAAAGTTGTGAAAATAATAGTACAGAGCCTATTGTCTAGAGATTATTATGATTTGAAAAAAAATCCAATTTTAATATTTGATTGTTTAAAATCGATTTTTTCATATTTTGATTGTTCAAATAATCAGTTGAGAAATAATTTTGCTTTTAGAAATCATAATTTACACTTTTAAATAATTTGGCAAAGAAATATTCATTATTTAATTGTTTATTACTTCAACAATGTGTTATAAACAAATATTGACCAACGTTATATATTAGCTATATCAAAAAGGTCCATACATTTTTTTTTTCATCCATTATAAGAAAGCAAAATAACAAAAACAATATTTTCAAAAAAAGAGAATGTCTCTATTTGTTTGAAACAATTCAATAAACAAATTACGTGAAAAATTCATATCCAATGTTGATAACTGCCATTGTCCAATCTGAAAACAGACATAGCTAAATATCAATTGAAAAAAAAATCATCAACAATTATCAGATATTTTATTTGGCAATTGTTATAAAAAATCATAATTAACAAATTAATAAATTTTCATGAACTTTTATCGCAGGATCGTATGAAGTATATACAGTGTCACACATGAAGTTCGCGACATATGGAATTTTTTTTTATTAATAGATATAATGTAAATTTGGCTTGGCAGTTAGTTTGTGCTTGAAAATTTAGTGAAAAACAGCCTCTTTCCTTTTGTCATGTGATACTCTAAACCTGTCAAATTTGACATTTTTTCCGAAACTCCTCAAAAAATCAGTTTTTTTTTGGAAATTTCGAAAAATGCCAAAGAGAAAAAGTGCTCAGTTTCCAATGTTGTACCTTTGCTCGAAATTTGGACTCTTTACTGTCACTTCGACTTTTTTCCAATTTTTTTAATTTTTCGAATCTTTCGCTCTATCGATTCGAACGAAACATGATTCA
>WOGN01005059.1:0-13539 GCA_015342105.1 Leptinotarsa texana | reverse complement strand
GACCCTGGGAAGCTGGCGCCGAAGAAATATCTGGCGATGACCAGGAAAAATCTACGCCTTACAGTAGGATTTCAGACTGGTCACTGTCAACTAAGGAAACACCTTCATAATATAGGGCTAGTGGACACACCTCTATGCAGGATGTGTGAACAGGAAGATGAGACTGTCAGGTATGTGTACGAGTGCTCGGAGTGTGTTCGGCGAGTCTTGGCCTACACCTGCCGATGTAAAGGAGATGTCTCCCAGCGACCTGTCCACCTTCCTGGAAAATTACAGTGATTAGTTCAAGGTACAATATTAGAACCCGCTCAAAAGCCAAGCAAACCATCCTCATGAAAAATAACAGTTGCTTGGAGAAAAAGAAACATTTTCTTGGCTGCTGAGGGTGTAGTGCAGTGCAGATATACTTAATTGACAATTGAATTGGCGAAATTATATGTTACTTAGTTAGCATATTGCATGATGATCAATCGATTTGGAGCAAACAATAGATTAACCTGTTGAATACATAATAAGTAATAAATTAATCCTATCAAAGCTCTAATATTTCTCACCAAACAGGATTATGTAGACGTATCGAAAGACACACCTATTAAACCTTTCAACTTATCTTTTAATTACCACTGCAATTCTATTATTGTGACATTCGAATTAAAACAGTCTCTGGTATATTTTTATCGCAACGTGATATACTACTATTGAGATTCGTATATTAATTATTTATTGTGGGAAATGGAATTGTTAGAAAGAAGACACTTGTTTGCATTCAGATTTGAAGTATGACGTGCTATTTTAATCAACTTTCCAAGACAAAAATATGAAGTGTATATAAATAACAAAATTTTATTTTTCGTAGCGATATACAGACTGTAATGAATCCGTTCGAGAACAGAGTTAGCGGACCCATTTTTATACATGTAAAAAATAATTAAATGAAACTCTACCAAGTGGAAGGATAGTCATTTTTACCTTCTTCTGAAATAACTGAGAACTTTTGACAACATTACGGTTTTTGTTTGAGAAGTAAACATGATACTTCTAGAGAATTACAGTCGCATTGAAACTAGGCGATGCTCTGTTGGGAAGCCTTTATGTATACAGAAAAAAAGATGTAGAACTTGATATGGATATTGAAACAGTGGAACTGTTTTGAGTATTTTATTTTTCCCTTTGCTTTCATTGGACAGGTAAATTGTTACGTAAAAAAGACAAGTGGCCATCTGTCTCTCCAGCTCTTGTACTCCTTGAATTTTCTTCTTCATCTTTTTTTTTATAGTCTACTCGTTATCCATCCACCAATCAGAATTGATGATCTAATGAGCATATTGGTTTGACTGCTGGGATTATAGAATATCAGGTCTGACCCCTCTGAGCATGTACGTTAAGGAAGTTGCGTTAATAGCCATGTTATGATTGTACACGGCTGGTGTAAATCTCGAAGTAAGAATGGGTTAGCTGAGGCTAAGCCTATGGTGAGAAGCTCTCACGGCGCAAACAGTGATGAGGTTTGTGTTTAATAAACCCTACAAAATTCAAATAAAATAGAACACAAAGTCAGATATTACAAAAACAATACGCATATATACAGACGGCTTAAAAACCAAAGAAAGCTCAGGATGTGACGTGTATACTCCAGTTCACTAAGCCTAGGGATTAAGTGGGGTATAGGAGAAAATACCAGCGCGGTTCCAACAGAACTGTCTGGTATCTCAATCACCACAAAAAAAATAACCCGGAAAAAATGTTCTTGCAAAAATATAACAATCTGTACTGATAGCAGACAAGATCTATTAGCCTTGAACAGACAAAGTGTCACCTCAGGGCTAGTACTAGAGTGCCATCAAGATTTAGTCAAAGCATCGGTAGACATCATCCTGAGGTAGATTAAAGGGCACGACAAGAGTTGGCATTGCCAACTCTTTAGTCAAGGAAGCGGCTGGACTAAGAATAAGTAGCACACATGGCCTGATTACTTCGACAATTTCGGAACCTGCCGAACCTTCCACCCATACTCAATCCCTAAAGAGATGGAATGAAATCAAAGAATGCAATCTTGTCAGGATTACCCTTGGCGACCCTGGGAAGCTGGCGCCGAAGAAATATCTGGCGATGACCATGAAAAATCTGCGCTTAACAGTAGGATTTCTGACTGAACACTATCAACTAAGAAAACACTTCCATTATACGGGGCTAGTGAACACATAGGTATTGAGACATTAAGCCTTTCCAGAAAATGGGGAGAGTCAAGCTGTTGTTAGAGCTATCAAGTAAAGTCTATCATACGTCAATTCAATGTTGAAAGATTTCAAGGAAAGCTTGCGGTGGCAGACATTTCCTTCGAACATTTTATATGCTGTCAATTGCAATTCGAAAATTGATCACCAGATAGGCAGTGCACTTTCCAGTTTGCATTCAAGAGTTGTAAGATGAGGTATTTCCAAACAATCTATAATAGAGGTAATAGAAGCAGTTTAGCACATAGAAACCAAGTAATATTATCTCAACCGTAACAGTTTTGCTAGTGTGTCCATGGAAGGTAAAGTTACTGTTAAATTAGTAACCTAAATCTCTGAAAGTTAGATGTCACAAAAGTTAGTAGGTACATTATAGTTTTCAAAATATAACATTACATTTGTAAATATTCTGACAGAGACAATACAATTGCTCAAGTCACGCTGTACAGATCATCTGAAAATAGAAGGTATACAAAAAGCAATTCATTAATATATGGAACGAAAGAGGGTCAATATTTGATCCTTGGGGGACACCAGAGGTAGCTAGGTGCAAATATGAACTCCAAATATGAACTGTATCTCATCGAGTAAATAACATTCCTTGTGTCCAACCAAAGAATCAGATGATCCATTTGCTATGGGCTTGACGAACCGTAGAAAATGATTAATTGTATCAATAGGAATAAATTGATGGATGTAGCCATTACTACGGCTACATCCATCTATCTATGTTCATCTTTCTATGTTTTTTACCACTTTTATTCGTAACTAAAGTCACTTAAAAACCTAGAAGGTTTCAATTCTTTTTTCTTCATTATAGCAAAAGGATTTCTGAATGTCAATATCTACCTATTCATGATTGTGTTGTTCATGTAACATCAGTTTCGTTTATTCTTCAGACCATAAAACTATTTTTTATGGGAAATAGTATCATTATCTGAAATAATGATTTATTCTGGTGCTTAGAGTGTATTTTCATAATGGGAGATGATTTGTGCAACCTGTTTGGCACGCAATTCAGTTGTTTTTAATTAAGTGATAAGGAACGTAAATCATGAGCATGCTTTCAAGGCCACTGTCATGAATATGTATGAGGCCGATGAAAAATTGCTGTTTGCTTAATGATATGCAAAAAGGCCATACTTCCAATATATAAATCTGCATAAAATTTACTTTTGTAAAATGGCGTCATGACTCTGGATTTCTTCAAGAATATTTTGAAAGTAATTGGATGACAGTAGTCCTATGTTGAGTTTTTAGACAGTATATTGCATTATTCTAACTACGTTCAAACCGACTTTGAAACAAAAATATATTTGGTTCTTTCTGTCATAATTTCTTTAAGGATTTGTTTATTGTGACAGTGATCTTTTTACACTGTCACACTGTCATAACTGTCAAAATTAGTAAATATGGCAGGCAACTAGTGATGCAATTGAACCCAGGTTTGTGTTTCATGAATCCTACAAAATACAAATAGAACAGAACACAGATTTAAGTGCTACAAATGCAATACGCATATATACAGACGGTTCAAAAACCAAAGAAGGCTAGTATGTGGAGTGTACTCCAGATCACTAAGCAACAACGATGTAATAAGGTTGGAAATCTGGAACAATTTTACAGTAATAATGTTAATGATTCTATCACATCATTTCTTGAATTGACATTGATCACCGAAAATGAATTGTTGACCATCATGTCACAAATAAAATGTAGATCAAAAGGACTAGATGATCTCGATAATGTTCTCTTAAATCTCTGTTGTTCACCTATAGTGCCCGTTATTTTACATATTATAAACTTTTGCTTGGAGAAAAAAATGTCTCAAGTATGTGGAAGCAGTCTATCGTTGTACCAATACCCAAAATCAACCTAAGAAATTCAAAGACTTGCGTCCTATAAGTCTTCTTCTATTTCTTTCTAAAATTTTGGAAATGGCTTTTGCTCAACAGTTGAGAAAGTACCTTCACAACAACAATGTACTTCCAATTATGCAATCTGGTTTCAGACCAAACTATAGCTGTGCTACAGCTTTATTGAACATATTAGATGATATCGTCGCAGCATCGGATAAAGACGAAATCACTGTCCTACTATTGATCGACTCTAGCAAAGCTTTTGATACATTGAATCATCAACTACTTCGATCTATATTACATTATAATAGAATTTGTCAAACCCTGTCCCACAGGGTTTTATCCTTGGACCTATCCTCTACATAATTTACACCTCCCATTTGACAACCTGTTTGAAAAAACTCACATATCATATGTATGACGATGATACACAGTTGTATTATTCTTTTACTCCTGACTCTTCACAGCAAAGAGAAAATATCAATAATGAGGATTCGAATCAATTCGTTAATGTATCCAAGAAACATGCCCTGGAAGTTGATAATTCCAAATGCTCTATGATTGTATTTGGAAGGAAAGTCACAATGTCGAAACTTAGAGATCTGATCACAAAAAATGATGACACTGTTTTAACAGTTGTAAATCAGGTTAAAAATCTAGGATTTTTTATCGATGATCAAAAAACATACTTCAACATTGATTCAAAGAGCATTTGGGAAAATGAAAGTAGTATACCCTCATAGGCATATCTTGAGCCTAAAAACCAAAATACTTATTTGTAATTCGTTGATATTATCTATTTTCAATCATTATGACGTAGTGTGAATAAAAAAAAGCAACAACGGATTCAAAGAGTTCAAAACTCTTGTTTGAGATTTTCATACAGTATAAAGGAAAGAGAACCGATTTCTCATAAACTCAAAAAAGCAAGATGGCTGAAAATGAATGATAGGCGGACTCTTCATTCATCGACATTATTTCATAGAGTTACTGTCAATTGAACACCTCCCTACCTCTATAACAAAATAACTTATCGAACTGATGTTCATAATTTGAACATCAGGCGCAAAATAATATACACTTCATAGAACTATTCAAAAGGTCAATTATATATACGATAGCTGAATTCTATAACAACCTACCACCTTCCTTTCGGTCGAAATCTGTTTCCAGTTTCAGGTAATGCCTGAAAAAATACCTTCTGGAAAATGAATAATACCAGAATATATTCTATGACACATTGGCTCTTGTAGGCCATAGCTGAAATATTTGTAGTATTCTTATGTTTGTATCGATATCCGTCTCATGAATCAAATATTGTACCCGCTATCACAATTCCAATTACAGTTTTAGGTCCTTTCTTATCTTTTTTGTTTTTCATCTTATTCATATTTTTTGTAAGGTGCAAGAGTAACAATGAACTCTGTTCAATCTTGTATCCTATTGACAAATTTGTATTTTGTTTTTCTCCATATTGTATCATGTTATTTCACTTATCACTTATATTCACTTATCAACGTTATTATTATTATTATTATTAAGTGGCGAATGGGAAAAACTACCAGCGTGGTCTAAATAGAACTGGCTGCTATCTCAATCGCCACAAAAGAAATAACCAGGAACGGAATATATGGCAGAAACATAACAATTTGCACTGACAGCGGACAAGCCCTACTAGTCTTGAACAAACAATGTGTTACCTCAGTGCTATTACTAAGATTTGACCAAAGCCTCGATAGATAATAACATTATCCTGACACGACAGAAGTAACGGTAATCGCATTGCCAACACTTTAGCCAATGGGTCACATTGTACATCAATGGGCTCACACTCGCCTCCCTACTCTACAGATAAAGATAATATAAATATGGCCTAGGCTCCTGAAGCCGTTGACCATATGTCTAGACTTGTCTTGTGGAGGGTTTGTTATGTACGAGAGTGATCTGGTAGAAGTGCGTAGTGTGTTAAAAGAAGACTATGTTGAAGAAAAATAAAATGTTGTTGTATCTCTGTTAGTCTGCGAACTTTTGAAAACACTCTAGTATACTGACTTACCACCCATTCTGATTTCAATCAGCCAGCAGTGCTCACGTTAACAATGTCATTACTATTCCTTTCTACCTGCTTTTTAAATGATTCATACACGTACAATAATATTTATGAGGCTGCAAATTCAAATTGAAATCCTATATAAAAACCGACCCACAATTTTCAGGTTGTAAAATGACACACCATTGATTCAACAAACCGTCCATAATTGGGTGGCTATAAAAAATTGCACCAATGCGAATCTGCGAATTACCGTAATCCTAAACATTTGGTTCTTCAGAATTCATTTATGGCTCTTAGTTACCCCACTTTGACACAAATCGTAAGTTATCTGTATGTTTATGTCTTCTGTCTGCCTTGTCCAAGACAACTTAACAACACCTCTACTATCGCTTTGACTTCACTTGTCGACTCATGGACCTGTTTCTCGTATTTGACAGTGGATCTCCTGAAATACTCACATTCACTGTTTGATGAAAGAAATTGCAAACATGGGAGAGAAGATCAAAAAATCATCAAGAGGACATTCGTGTAACATCTCAACTTCAAGTCAGATTTTGGCAATAATTTCCAGGAGATTAGAATTTATTTGTTCTAGATGAGTATCATCAATTTGATATGGCTTTAGCAGAGATTAAACAGATAAAAGAAATTTTTGTCGAAAAAAAGTAGTGGAATTTAATCTTCCAAGTCGTAACTTTCAAATTCTCAAGTCATATTATGGCAGTAATTTCCAAGAGATCAGAATTTATTTGTTCTAGATAAGTATCATCACCTTGATATGGCTTCAGCAGAGATTAAAAAGATGAAAGCAATTTTAATTGAAATTGTTCTTGTTCTTCTTGTTCATCTTGTTCTTGTTCGTCTTGTTCTTCTTCTTGTTCGTCTCCATATCCATCCTAAGTACATGTAAACTGATGCGTTAATAGTGACGTATCGCATGTCTCCTCCTTGGAATCAAACGGTACCTCCACTGTTGGTGATTCGATATTAGAGCACGATCGGCCTTGAAAATGTGTACATGCCAGAGAATAAAACAGTCTGGCTTTTTTGCAACTACATTTAGACTGCACCCCTTTTTGCAGTTGCAAGAAATTTTGTTCAGCAGTTTCTCCGGCGCAGGTGAAAGTAAAGTTTGGACTGGTTCTAATGAATTGTTGACCAACTTCCAACCACAGTCAGTAGGGTCTAGTCGATAAACAAGCCACACTCGAACTTGGTAATATACACGAAAAAGTTGTTGATGAGCAGCATCTGAGGTTATAGGAAGACAAGGTAATTGTATTTGTTTTTTTCATTTGGTATTTTCAACGAAACATGCATATCTATATTTATTTAAGCTGGTGTTTTTTTAGGAGCTCTGTACATAGAAAGAAGAAAGCGAATACCGTAAGCGATAATTTTTTGTCGAGTTGAATTACTATTTTCTAAAAACTTCAGCACATTAAACTGCATTTTGTTTTTCAAACATTTTGAAAACTGTTATTTTACGCCTCCTGTAAAATGCAGATGTCTTATCACAGCCAGTTATTGCGTGTAAAAATAATATATGATTTTGACACTTTACAAACGTAGGTAAACTCTTTGATGAATATATTTCCCATTGATGTTCAGCTTTTGCCGGTTTCAAGACGAAATTAGTTTTTTTAGTTGAACTGATAATCTTCAATATATACACATTGATACATCTAAAATTATATTATGCGTCATTTGCCATAATCGTATTTCAAGCGTAAAAGAATGTTATTAATTGGTCTTCAAGTTTAAGGTATAATTCCATGGAATATGAATTAGTTGGAAATAAGCTATTTCACGTTAGTCAATCTCTGGCATTTTGAAGTGGATCTGAATTTATTTCATTGAATTTTTCTGTAATGATTTAAAGAGCCCACTAATGTAACCCGTGGAATTGAATTAAGACAAGGTCATACCAAGACAGAAATTATAAATGTAATGCAATAATTAATGCAGCACAAACGAAGGGATCATAAATTTAATTGTATCAAGGAAAGCTTTTAGTTTTTACGTCTGCAATTGGGATAACTTCAGTTATCATCAGAATAAATGGGTTCTAGATTCAGCCAAGTTTTTATTGGTAATTTCGAAGAAGTTGCGAGGCCGGGTAATGCATAACGCAATATATCTTGAGATTTTTCTGCCTCGACAAGGACGAGAATGTTATGGTTCCAGAATGGTGTGAGAAAAGACATTAATTATGTTTTCCGAAAAGTAACTTCAATTCTGTATTTCAAAACGTTATACATTCATTAACTGAATGTTTCTTGTTGAAGTTATGGTCACTTCGTTGAGCAAATTTTATAATAATAATAATATGCCGTAAACATATATACATACACACATATACATATCTATACAGACACATTCTGTAGAACGTCTTCTTCACATGCAGGAACTATTATTTTAGTAAAAGAGTCTATACAGGATGAAATCAAATTAGTTGCATTAGATAAATTCAATCATTTTCTTGAAGAGAAAGTGAATGAATTTTCGATAACTTACTGTTCTAAGATGAATATTCACATTGTGTTTTTACAGATCATTTTCTAGTGATCCTTTTCAATTACTTAACGGACTGGAATCCTATTGTCTCTGAATTACCTTAAATATTAATTACACAGAACACAATTCAAAAGCAATACAGTTTTAATGAATTAATTGCAAACATATACACAAACATATATCTACGGTATATTATTGATTTGATTGTATTCAATTTAGTTTAAATTGATTTATTTGAATTTATTGACCATGTTCTTATATCCTGAATGTTTGTTATTATTTATTTGTCTCTTTTCAGTTCATGTTATCACTTACTTTTAGTGATTTTACTTTTGTGTTACTTTTGTGCTTTCATGTATTTGTTATTTATATTTCGCACAAGGCTTTGTCAATAAGAATTTATTCTTCAGGCAATAAAGTATATTTGAATTGAATTGAATTGACATACAGATATATAGGGTACAAATAATATTATAATGAATAAATATATAAAATATAATACCAAAAATGTTTAAAATGCATACTGTACTTTGTCTTTTTAATGAAAATACAGTTGACAAAATAAATTAGAGAAAGCTGTCTTCATAGAACTCTTTCTATAACTCTTTCTATAATAGACATAAGTCTTTTACTGATTTTCGAAATATACAGTTATCTTTTGAAATTTCGATATGGTCAGGTAAATTATTAAACATCTTAAGATCATTATGATATATAGAGTCTTTGACTAAAGTAGAGGCTGGCATGGGTAATCTTAGGTCGTTAGTTTGACGAAGAGCAGAATAATTGGAGTAACCACAGTATCAACTTATGTTTGTTAATTAAATATACTGTTTCTGAAATAAATTTTCCAAAAACTATCAAAATTTCATGTAACTCAAATCGGACCTTGCAGGAGTCTCGAATCTGATAGCCCTTAAATGAATAATGAAAACGTCTGCATTTGTGTTTTTCTACATACTCCCCAGAAAGGAATTCCATACCTTGAACGCGACTCGGAAATAAGCTGATTTAGTGGCAGACAAACCAAGATCCTTAAAAGTTATTCTCACTGCAAAACACCCTGAAACTAGCTTTTTATTGAGGGTTACAATGAGATCGGCGACTTAGTGTTTATTGCCAATTATTACTCAAAAATTCAGTACCAGGTCTGTTTCCGATTATCCTGTCCGCGTCCTGCGTTGGTGAAGGAATGTAGCGGAATGATATTAAATTTGTTTTGGAAACAATAAAAGACAGCAGATTAGAGTCGCACCACTTTTTTATTAATAATATTGTGGTATCATCGGCGAATAAGGTAAATTTATATGTTTATGGATTCAAGTCGTTTTACATAGGAAATATGCAGCCCTAGTCCAACTCTGCGTATACAGTTTCTTCTTGAACATCATCTGTTCTACATTTTAGTACCCAAGAATTTTGGCACATTCTGTAAGTTGCCAAAAGGTTATTTTTTCAGAGATGAACGATAACGCAACATTCAACCTTTTGAAAAAACAACCCCTGCAATTTTCGGTATGTATTCCGCTATTTTCAATTCTATAAAAGTCATGAACCTGGAAATATTCCTAAATGAATCTCAGTACCCAATCTTTATATAAAGTCGTTTTTGTAGCAATATTGTAGTTATTAGTAGCTCCATAATTTATCAGAGTATGGTTTGAAAACAAATATAAAATTTTTTCGAGGACATTGTTAATAAAAACAAATTTTAACATATTTCAGATTGTGGGTTTATTCGGAATGTGATGCAAAATAATGACGATATCCAAACTTCGCTATATCCAAACCAATTTTTTGAATTTTTTGAAACTTTTGTGAAAATCTAATTCTGAAGCTTATACTCTGTTATCCTTAACGATGACTTCAGCGCAAATCTGCTACAAAATCCTGTAGCTGATTAAGTGGTTATCCGTGAGTAGATCTTCTCCATTGATTTGGTATGTAGAATCATAGGTATCATTTAAATTTTCATAATCATCTCATCTAGAACATACGAGAACCACCTTCATCGCACTTATCAAAAGATTAAAATCCCCAAGGTAAGGATTGAATATATTATAGATGAAAAAATATCATATCTGGCCACTTTAAATTGTAAAAATAAGTACCACACCTTGTTATTGTAATCAAATGATGATATATTCTCGAACTGTTCTTTTGCAGATCCAGTTCACGTTCTTTCCCATCTCGAATCGTTATTGAAACACTATCCAATCGTTTTGCGCCATTCTGTATAATCAAGAAGTTGTCAACGCCTGAATCTCGTTTGGAACGCATTCACTTATCAATATTCATAACAAAACGTCTACACAGAAGTGTACTAATTGCGAATTCAGTTCCTAAGAGGTTCATTTGTCATTCACACCAGCATTGCTGCTACTGAATCGAGATGATTAAAAAAAAAGCAAATTGAAAAACCAATTCCTTCCTTCACAAATAATATGATTTTTCAATGAACAATGGGAAGAGGTACTATGAGTCATATCAGGCATTCGACAGTATTCGTAGAGATCGATCCATGTTTCACTCAAATCCAGAAGGCAATACTGATAGTAACCTAGAAACTTTTTTTGAAATTCACATTCGAATGTGTTTCTATGTCCTCATGCCACAAGAGTTGACAATTTCTACGCAGATAGTAAAAAATGTCTAGACACTGTATGTTCTCTGGATCGTTCAAACACAAATATTTTTCAACTGCGATATTTCCTATAAGTTTCTTTCAAAGTTATCAAGATTATTTACTGCTGAACTACATGCCATTTGGCAGGCTCAGAAGTATTTTGAGTATTAGACTAGTCATCACTTGAAAATACTTTCGCTTCTGATGATTTCGTTCCAGTGTGGAAAAAGTGATCCTATTTCTGTTCTTGCATTGAATTTATTTTGTGCTAAAGGTACTGCTTCTACCTTTCTATCTACTCAACACACTGTAGAATGCTGAAGTTGAATTGAATACCAGCGTTTGAAATACAGAACAAAATATTTGTCGTCAATAAAAATTATTATTTTTACAAATTATCCCCTAACCAAACCTCAACATGGCTATTCTATCAACGTGTAAAACAATTTTTTTGCGAATTACAAATGAATATGTGGCAGGTCAGTTGTTGAACAGTTGGCAACTGCTCCAAATTTTTCCAATTTCCATCGATAAATGATCCTCAGCCCATTTCTGAATGAATTGTTACGTGAACAAACAAAATTTTTGAATTTTGGACGGTAACAATTCACATGAGATACACAAAAAATCAATGTTTTGTATGAATTTTGCGCTGGCGGCATCATTAATCCATATTTCTTTGAGAACGACGTTGGCTAATACAACACTGCTGAAGGCTATCACTAACCCACGCTTACCAACTTTTTTTAACCTCAGCTGGATGACATGTGTTTTCAACAGAACGGCACTACGTGCCATATAGCTCATGCCACATCGAATATGATCATGCCCTCAAATCGCAGTAGCGATTTGAGGGCATGGTCATCTCTCTGGAAGGTGATGTAAACAGGCCACAGGATCTAGCGATTTGACTCCGTTAGAGTTTTTCTTGTGGAGTTTTCTCAAGTCGCTGGTGTTAGGAATCACACGTTGAAATGTAACACCTCGTTAGTTTCTCGCACAAGTTTCTCAACTTCTGAGAGTTGTTCGTTCGTATGGAAGCGACAGCTGATTAACGGAAAAACAGGTTTTAAAATAGATTTTTTATGCGATTTTTAATGTCTAACACTCATTCTTAGCACCACTGTGCTAAGGAGTTAGACATTAAATAAAATTTCCACAGTAATTTTGAGAAAATGAATGATTTCGATTTGATTCAACTGTTGAATATCTAGACGCCATTGAACAGCGAAAATCATTGAACACAACACAGGATATTATCCTTTACTGGAGAATTATATTTACCATAAACCACTATAAATGAAAAAAAAAAATGCTAAAACTAGTATTTATTTTCACATCAGAAGAAATTGCTCAAGATTCATTGAAAAATAATTTCGAAACTACATATGAGGGGATCTGTAGTAACTCTCCCAAAAGTTCTGTAATACACTATAATATCCTATGAATATCCTATGTTATCCAATAGATATCATTGTGTATATCCATAGGATATAATATGTAAGAATAAAATGATCCATGTTTCATCTTTGGACTTGTAAAATTAGATCTCTTATATTTTCTCGATAGCCCCCGTTATGTCCTAGCACTCTAACCAAGAACTTAGGTAGTTTAGTTTCCTTGAACACTGATTTGGAACATCGGTTTTGAGCGTGTGCATATGCACGATAGAAGTTATAGAGGACGAATCATAAATCGTGAACTATTTCGTTGAACCTCAAATGGATCAGGGGGAAAACAAAATCCAGGCCACCAAACGCGGACTGCGATTTCAAAAATTGCATTTATCGAATACCCTGTGAGTGCGGAAAATGTTATATTGGTGAAACTAAGAGGCCATCAAATGTGCGCATTGCCGAGCACAAGAAACACACCCAGCGAGGGGAAACCAGCAAATCAGGAATAGCACACCATGTCTGGACCCATCAACACAATATCGAGTGGTCCCAAGCTGAGATCATACACAGAGAGGAACATTGGTTTAGGAAAAAATTCAAGGAAGCTGCATACATGCTGTCCAACAACGTATTCAGCCAAGTTAGCGTAGAGACACGCAACATATGGAAACCCATCATCAAACCAAAAATGGCCAACTTCCGCCAAACGGTCATCTCTCACTGAACCAGTGAAGCGGAAAAATGGAAAGCAGGTATAGTGAAAGTACTCGAACGACCCATAAATAGTCATCTCTCGGAGGAATCAGTCCAGTCATCACCCGAAGACGATTGTAGATACTAACAATCGAAACGT